>JBBPBX010006189.1:33977-52263 GCA_038048925.1 Garcialebias charrua
GTGTGCCCTCTCCCGTGAGTCATATGACTCATGAGTCATGTGGGCTCCACAGAGCAGGAGTCTTGTCAAATTTATTTAGAAAGTACAGTACATTTAAAAACAGCAGCTGTTACCAAGTGTTTAACAATAAAAATCAATGGTATTAATTTAATTAATATTTACCGTTTTTTACCTGTACTTTGCAACTCCTGGTCAGATGACCTTGTCTTGATAAGGATTGTGGGTCAAATTTACTGGTATGTAATTTTTAAATAATTTCGGTTACGTACATGCTTGGTACCGTTCTTTCAAGTGATTACCGGTACTGTGTTTTGCTTAGATAGTTTTTGTGTTCATTCTCATGGTTGAATGGTCATTTACAATAGTTATGATGTTCATCAGTGACCATCAGTGAGTTTCTGTCATTAGCAAAACATGTGGTGGAACGAGATTGTGTAAACAGGGTCCCAGTTACGTCCAACAATAAAATGGAAAAGAAAAACAGTAATAACATCTAAGATTTGAACTAAGAAAAACATTAACTAAAAATATACTAAGAACTAATAGCATAAAAACAATATGCTGAACAGCAGCACCAACATGAGTCTATGTAAGCAGATGAGTACGAAGGAACACAGCAACATGAAAGAGATCAGCAGCAACATGATGTGATTTTTCACATTTATTATTCTGGTTAGATACAGTATTCATGAGTCTAACAGCCTCAGGGTAGAAGCTGTTCCTCAGTCTAGTGGTTCTACATTTGATGCTCCTTAACTTTCTTCCTGAGGGGAGTGGGGCAAAACATGTGTGCACTGAGTGAGTGGGGTCTTTCATGATGCAGGTGGCCCTCTTTCTGCATCTGGAGGTGTAGATGTCTGTGATGGTGGGTGTTATGAACCTGAGGGGGTTCAGAGTTTTTTAAAAAAAACATCATTATTGTGTTTAGGTTGGCTGCAGTCTGCTAAAGAAAGCACCAGCAGCCTGTAGCTGCACTTTTTTTCACTCAGCCTAATCAGGCTTGATTAGCTCAGGTGAAACACCTGTTTGCTCTCAGCCTTTTAAATAGTCTGAGCTGAGACCTAAACACTGTGGAGCCTTTGCTTGGAGCAAGGGAGTTGTTGAGATTGCCAATTGAGGTTGGTGGACGCAAGCAAGGGGGCTTGTTGGAAATACTTGGAATCCTGTTGCAGGTAAAAACCAAGTTTTGCTTAAAGCAGTTGTATGTTGCATATGTGTGTGTGTTCCAGAGTGTTCTCCACCCACTCTGACCACTTTGTGTTGAGCTAAGGCTTTAAATGACTGTGCTGTCTAAACAGTACAGGTAGAGCAAGGGTGCTCTTGTGACAGCCTTAGTGTTTACTAAGGTTGTGAATCAAGTTTAAGCTTGTTTAAAAAGCTGGTGTGGGAAGACACCAGTTGTCAGCTGAAGTTCTGATAAACAGGCTGAAGATACACTTACAGACAACTGAGTGTTGATTGCCAGCTGTAAAGCTGAGTGTGCTGACTCAGAGAGACCTCCACCCTCTCTGCTTGTTGGTAAGTTTGCTTCTAGGGAGAGAAGTAATTGAGCTGTTTGGAGCTCTGAAGTGACTCTGGCTGCTTAAAGCAGAGTTCTGTGTGAGTTAAGGCACCTTAAGTGCTGGTTGTTACTTTGGCCTAAACTTAGGAAGTGTGAGCCTGTGCCACTGAGGCCTGTTTGCGTTTAACTTTGGAGACACTGAGGGGAGTGTCTGTGCAGCCGTCCAAGAGGGGGACAGCTGAGGATAACAGTGAGGGACTGTTACCTTTTTTCTCTTTTTCATTTTATTTTGTACTTTTGACTGTGTGGGTGTAGGTAGTCCAGTTCTCGTGTTTTGTTTATTTAGAGGGACTTCTTTGGTAAGGTAGATCGTCGCCTGGGGGGGTACGACGGTCCTGTACAGGATTGGATCAACCTGGGTGGCGTTTTATTGTTTTTGGCCTCGCCCACCAGTCCAACACTTATTTGTACTTTTTATTAATTTTCTTTTCCTTTGGACGCTGATCCAGGAGAGGACGCTCCAGTCCTGGTGAGAAGCCTGGGAGGACCCTGCCAGCCTGGAGGCTCTTAGTTTTAGTTTAATAAAAATCGTTTTTAATTCTTTTTCTGTGTCAGTGTCCACTTTGTATGTTTTGGCCTTTACCGGTCGTAACAGTGGGGAGGCTGACTCCAACATACTTCACCACTCTCTGCAAAGTGTTTCTTTCTCCAGCTGTGCAGCCTCCATGCCACACGTTGATTCTGGAGCACAGGATGCTCTCCACCGCACACCTGTAGAAGGAGGTGAGGACTGAGCTTCCCAGTCCAGCTCGTCTCAGCCACCTGAAGAAGTGGAGTCTCTTTCTTTTCTTTCTTGATCAGGCTGGTGGTGTTGTTACTGCAGCTGAGGTTGTCATTCAGGTGCACACCCAGGTACTTGTAGCTGGAGACCAATTCCACCGCAGATCCTCTTATGTTCGGGTGTGTGTGTGCGTTTGTTCCTTCTGAAGTCCACAACCATCTCCTCAGTTTTCTTCACACTGATGTGAAGAATATTCTTCTTGCACCAGCTCTCCATGTGTTTCACCTCCTGCCTGTAGCTGGATTCATCGTTGTTTGTGATGCATCCGACCACCGCTGTATCATCTGCAAACTTTAAAATGTGACAGCCTGGATGTGTAGTTACACAGTCATACGTGAGCAGAGTGAACAGGAGAGGGCTCAACACATAGCCCTGAGGGGAGCCAGTGCTGAGGGTTATGGTGGAGGAGGAGAAGTTGTGGATCCGCACTGACTGCAGTCTGTTTGTTAAGAAGTCTAGTACCCAGTTACAAATGGAGGGGCTTAGTCCAAGTGTGAGTAGTTTGTCCATCAGGGTTTGGGGGATCATGGTGTTGAAGACAGACGTGAAGTCCACAAAGAGCAGACGGATGTAGGAGTCCTTCTGCTCCAGGTGGGTGAGAGCAGTGTGGACCACAAAAGAGATGGTATTCTCTGTTGATCAATTCTTGTGGTAAGTGTACAGGTGAGGGTTCTCGTTGATGTTGATGTTTGTTTTGATGTGGGTCATGACCAGTTTTTCAAAGCATTTATCGACTATTGGGATGAGGGATTCTGGCCTGTAGTTTAATCAGACCAGTCACTGTAGAGCTCTTTGGGACAGGGATGATGATGGCAGTCTTCAGGCAGGTGGGAACTGTTGCCAGGGTAAGTGAGGAGTCAAAGGTGTCGGCCAGCACCTCGCAGAGCTGATCAGCACATTCTTTCAGCACCTTCCCGGGGATGTTGTCTGGACCGGTTGCTTTGTGAGGGTTAATCCTCCTTAAAGTGCTCCTCACTTCGGCTGAGGTCAAGCTGAGAAGCTCTTCTTCCGGTGGTGAGAAGAGTCTGGTGCTGGGTGGTCTGTTCAGGTCTTCAAAGTGTGCGTAGAACTTGTTGAGGGCATCAGGCATTAATGGGTTTCTAGGGCATTGTTCCCTCCTGATTTTATAATCTGTTATACACTTAATGCCCCTCCACATGCTCTGTGGGTCTTGTGAGGTGAATTGACCCTGGATCCTCTGTGCATATGTAGCCTTGGTCCTTTTAATACCAGCAACCAGCTCTTTCCTTGTCGTCCTCAGCTCCTGTGAGTTTCCAGACCTGAAGGCAGTATACTGCAGGGTGCGAACCTCTGCATTCAGCCAAGGCTTCCTGTTCGGGTAATGCCTGGTACCCACTGCCCCGATTTCGGGCGGCTGAAGCGGCCGGTTTACATTCAAAGTCTATTGGTGTGCTCACACCGAGCAGCGTTTTGGCCTCCAAAGCCTCCAGTTTACATGTAAAGTCAATGGTGGACGCGCTTCCAGGCACCTCCTGGCGTCTGGCGTCAGGTCGCGTGCGTGTTGAGCGTGCTAGGAAGCGTTTTTCCGTGCACGTGAACCGGCTTCCGCCTCCAAACCGAGCATTCAACATGCTGAAGATTTCGCGGTTCAAACTTTCAAACGCCGCTCAACTCTACCTGATTGGTTGGTGTGTCAACCAATCAGGGACAGTCGGGGGGTGAAGAGAGGGGGCAGGGGGAGAGTCCCGGCGCGACGCGGAAACGAGGGTGCGCGCGCACTATGTGACGTATTGTTTGTCGAAAAAAAAAAGAAAAGACCCGCGAGGTCGTGGACTATGGAAGAGAAACTCATTGTAGCTGTGTGTTCGCGACAATTCCTTCACGACCAGTCAAGTCTGCTCGACAGAGACGGAAATAAACAGCTCCTCGCCTGGCGGAGTGAGCAGGACTCTGTGCGCAGGACTCTGTATACCGGTAAGCTCCTCCCACACACCCAGCAGCTTCTGGCTTCTGGCGTTCAGGTTTGAACACGCTGCATTCACAAGTGTGTCCACTTGCGTGCGTGAGGAGCTTTTTGGAGGTTCAAAACGCTGCTTGGTGTGACTGTACCATATGAGGAGATGCGTGGAGTCACGGCGACCAGGGTAGCGGCGCGATTCGAGTGATCAAAGCGGCGCGGCAGCAGCCCAAGTTCCCTTCGCGGGCACGCGCGCGTCCAAATCAACCTAGCCGTCGAGCCGCCGACGTCCCAAATGTTGATCTCTGGACGGCTCGACGCATCCGGCAAACAGTCGGGAGAGCCTCGCTATCTGATTACACAACCACAACGGGACTTTTTTTGGACTTTTTAAACTTACCGGATCGACCCTCCATGAATTGGAACCAAACTCCGGTAATAAACGTGGCATTTTTACAGTTGCTGCTGACAGGCTGCTGTTCTCTCCAGTGTAGATCACCCCAAACATAAAAAAAACGTTTTATCTCATCAAAGACCGTCGGAAGTGCAGTTAACACAACAACTGAACCCGGAAAACAAGCTAGAGACCCCTCCCTCTGCTACCCCCTAGTGTACGTCATCAGACGGTCTTCAGTGGCCAGTGGGACCGTGACCAGCGGCCAAAAGGGGGCGGCAGGCGCGTTTCGAGTTGTGCAGTGGGTACCAGGCATAACTCTTTACATATCTGATGGTGTACAAAATGTGTACTAAATTATGTACAAAATTAGGGCTGGACAATAATTTGATATTGATATATGTCACAATATACTTTTATTCAATAACGGTATGAATTTTAAGCACATTTTCGATATTCATTCAAGCTTTATTTAGACAGGTTAATCCCATTGAGCCTCGAGGACTCATTTACAAGTGAGACCTAGTTATATGATTATATGATATGATTACAGCGTTTCACTGATGCATTTCTTTTTCTGTTCAGGTTGAAGCGAATGTGACTAAGATCCAATAAACTGCAGGTTTCAGTGAGTTGCAAAACGTGATGGAGAGTCGTTCCAACTCGCGGTGGGAACATCTAACTTGTTTCATCTGAAGAGTTTCCACTCGATACAATATGCTGAGAGTCAGAAGATGAAGCACAATAAAGTTTGAGCCAACGTGTCCCTGAAACAACAACCCAGCTGTATCAAAAGAGAAACGCACAAAAGCCGAAGTTTGCTGCATGGGTTGTTAGGTTATGTTGTTGATTGAAGTTAAAACTATTAATATTGACAAAGTTGAGAGTTTATGTTTATTTGACGGTGATTTCAAATTTCTTTGAAGGCTAAATACAAATAAAAGGTGAACATTAATTTAGTTGTACAGTTTGTACAGTTTTTCTGAGGCTTTTATATTGTTTATATCGATACTGAATTATATCGTTCCCAATCGAAATTAAGAAATACATTGTGTTAAAAGTTTTGGCCATATCATCCAGCCCTAAACAAAATTGTGTTTTGTTTTAAAATCTGTGCGCAGATTACAGTTAAGTGCGTTCTATAGACCGGCAATTATGGTATATTGTTCAGCCACAAATAATTTAACAAGGATGCATTTTGCAATATTTAAGGTTATCGTGCATTTGTACCTGGGAAGTCTTTGAGAGGCAGGTTAGGATAGTTGAAGTGGCCAGAGCAGCAGATAACTGCATCAAAGACATGCCTCTCCTCTAGACCATCTCTGTCCTCTGTGACCACATCCCACTGGCCAGTGCGAGAAAAGTCTGGTCTCTGGGTGACACTCTTCACTGAGGTCTAAAGTTTAAAACACAATACTGTAGTTACATGTGAAACAATGCATTAGTATTTAGCCAAATATGCTCTTTTATTACCTGGAAGCGAATGTGCGAGAGTAGCTTAAAGTGTTCTGCATACATCCTGAAGTATTTTAAGATTTTAGAGTGATGCATATAGTTGGGATAATCAGCTGGGATGGGGAAGTCACTGTAGCACATCATCTCCTTCCAGATATTGATAGTTAGGGAGCGGTAGATGCTAGCCCTGTTTGGATCTGAGACTTCCTGCAAAGAAGAGGTGTCAAACAGTCGATGTGAAGAAATTATGGGGAAATTCTGACATCTTATTCAGCTCTTCAAAAAAGAGGAAATTGTTATCAATAGTTCCCACAAAAAGTCATGCCTTGAATTTCCACAGTCCACCCATGTCATCACTGCTTTCAAAGCAGGTTGGCTCCAAGCCCTCATCCAGACAAGCCTTAATGCTGGTCAGACCTGAGGGACCCGCCCCGATCACTGCTACTGTCTGCACCATGATGAAACTGCAAAAGGAAAAGAGAAAGATGAAAGTAGAACCTACGGTAAATGTGATACCCTGTTTTTACAGAGAACAATTAAACTATTAGCTGAACAGCTAATTTAGAGTTGGTCAGTTAGCTCATTATGTTTCAATCCAGTTTCCTGTCACACTGATTATTCTTTGTTCAGAATATATTTTAATGATTAACCCATCTGTGGTTGGCTCCTGCTCAAACAACGAAACAACGTGACCAAATGCTTAAAAACAAGTTTAAGACAAAATTGTTGTAGGAACAAAAACTATATAAATCTAAACTCAAACCCATTTGTCAAGTTTTTGCACTTTTTGAGCTAAAGAGCAAAGTATCCTGGAGTGTTCAGCAAAATATTTTCTTGCTTGTACTAGTGTCACATTTGGGTCTGATCGGTTAGCAAGTAAACTGATTGCTGTGTTGGACTGTTTTATTTAAAGGATAATTGGATACTGTGGTAACATTGTACTTTGTAAATAATTTACTTATCTGTTGTAGGTAGGAGTGCCTTCTGTTTTAAGAAACATTTTACGTAATTCTAACCTGACTAAAAACTAGGAACTTCTCTGGGCAAGGCAAGGACCAAAGTGGATTGCTGCCATTTCAATGCAACACCAATAATAAAAAATAATAAAAATCCTGTACACTGTAATCAGTAGTAATTTCCATATAATTTATGGTTATTTGCCAGAAGAGGCAACAGTAGATTGTTCTAACACAGTGCAGTCTGGAATCATCATCAGTAGAAATTTCTACCAAGATAACAAGAACTAGTGCAAACTTCATGGTGATGTAAAGGCTGAAATATAACTGCTTGCATGAACTACTATAAATTTTAGAAGACTGGAGTTGCTTTTATACAATTGCAATCTAGCAATGAATATCAGACTTAATAATAATAATAATGAATTCAATTTATACCGCACTTTTCATTAATAAAAATCTCAAAGTGCTAATGACTTCTCTGGTCATTCTGAAAAACTAACAATGGTTTGTCTGAAGGAACCAAAATTGCCATTATTCTTAAACAACCACTCCTGAATTTGATAGCAGTGGATTAAAACACTGTTTTTGTAAAACTTGTACATCTCCAAAGGTTTTGCACCACAAAATGGTAGAAATATAATTAAATTCTTGTTGAAAATGATCCCAGGATACAGAGAATATTTTACAGCTACCTGCTGATGCTCTGATTGCAAACCCTCACAAAATCATATGTAAATAAATACCAATTGTAACTCACCTCATAGTAAAAGTACACTGGTGTTTAAATGTTCTCTACACTTGATATGACCATGTTTGGATATTTCAACATATTGTGAATGCACTGTCAGTGATGCAAACAACATACCCCGTTCTAACTATATTATATATTATGTGAGAAGCTCTGTTTTTATTGGCTGGTTAACGGCGGGTCACTGTGGGTTTTTACACATGCTTGTAGTACCACCTGGAGAAGCCAGACGACTATAGTTTTTTTCAGAGATTACTTGTCTAACATCAGTCTGTCAGGAGATAGTGACAGAGTGAAGAAATATGTTAAAAATATATTTTTAGAAAAGTTACATATAGCAGCTTTAAAGGTTCAGTCTGCAGTTTCTGTAGAACAGCAGCACTTAGAAAAAATTTCAACAAGCAAAGCATTCTGATCCCTCCCCCTCAGAGCCATATATGGCTCTGCCCCCTTGTGGTCTGTTGAAATTTGAATTCAAGCTCTGTTTTTATTGGCTGATTCAAATTCAAGCTCGGTTTTTATTGGCTGGTTACAAACTTTGTTTTTATTGGCTGGAAAATGGCGGGTCACTTTTTCTTTTTAGAAATGCTTATTTACCACCTGGAGAAGCAAGGGGACAATATTTTTTTTTAGTTTTTTCAGAGATTACCTCTCTAACATCAATCTAGTGACAGAGTGAAGAAATATGTTAAAATATATATTGTTTGAAAAGTTACAGACTACATTACAATCTTACATACCCCAGCTTTAATACTTTTATGAAACTTTTATCTGCTTTTAGATTTTATCTAGGATTTTGCTTCTTTTAGCCAACATTTTGCTACATTAGCTAGCATTTTGCACCTTTGATCTATGAGCTAGAGATGCTTGACCTCCACACTGAACACTCAACTCAGTGAAGATGAATTCATTACAGAGAATTATTATTTAAAGGTGCCATGATGTCAAATTTAAAACGGTCGTCTGAACGGCATCAAATGGTTTGAAAGAGTTTACTCCAGGAGATTTCCAGACATACTGATACGTAATCCTAAAACGTGGGTATGCGCTGAATGTAAACAAAGCACTTTTATCTGCATACTTTGACCAATCTGAGGGTAAATGCGTCCCAAAACATAAAAATGATCAAACTTTCCCCAACGGCTTCATCGTGGTCCTCGTTGTTGACCAAATTTCAGTCCGGAGGACCGACTTTCAGCCAACGTATAATTAGCCGAGTTGACTTCAGGCCCCACCTGTCCAACGCCAACATGTGCAGCGTCAGAGTTTCTCCTCAGGCGGTGTCGCAGACAGTCATAACGTCAAGTATGTGACTGAAGTAGTTAACATGGTGCTGGACAACTCGCATAGATGAACCACACAAAGGAGTGTTTAGATGACAGCAGGTCACTGGGATTTTCCACAACAAAACGTTGTTCTCTTTGAAATCTGCTTCAGCTGACTGGCTCTTTTATTGTCTTCGTTTGCAACTTTAGCTTTTAGCTAATCGGCGGACAAACAGCTAGGCCCGGACTGGAATTGTTTTAAGATGGCAGCTATCCACTTTTGCATTGGCTCCTCTCAGACTAAAGCCCCTAGTATAGCTCTGCGTTTGGCCGAGCGCCACGCCGTGCGAGCGCCGCGACACAAGCCTTTGAACGCGGGCGTGAACGCGCCATGCTCAAATTTTATGACTGCTTACGCGCGCGTTGTCTCAACAATAAACTGCCCGGCGGCGGACTGTTTTGTATGAGACACAAATGTATTAAATTCCCCTTCTTCATCGCTGATCGGACTTTTTAGTTTTTTTTGCCAAAAGTCAAGTGGTCGCTTGAAGCGGTCACCATTCGCTTCCTCCTCCGACGAGGAGGAATGAATGAATTTGTCACGAGCGAACTAAAGTCATGTCCAACGTGGATGCGCCAGGTTCTAAATATTTCCTGGTGGGCTGTGGGCTGCAGGACCAGCGCTCCCTGTTTTTATTTTATTTTTTAGAACTTTTTATTCACATATAACACAGAAAACCGCTGCGCAGCCCTCTGCCTTTTTTTCTCCCACCCGACATGTCAATCAATTCAATGACCAATCAGCGACCTCCGTTTGTCCCGTAGGTAAACGCTCCGCCCTGCTGCTGCTCAAATTATGTCAAGAATTTGAAGCTTCACGCTGGAGCGTCACGCTGAGCTATACTGTGAACTGCCTGCGCGCGTCGAGCGGCGTGCTGCACAACGAACAGCTATACTGGAGCCTTAACCGTTAGCTCGTCAGTCTGGTCAGAATTAAACTATTTATCCAAGCTGAGGTTGTTCAAAGATCTACCTGCAACAGGTAAGATATTAACTGTTCGTTAATTGTTCTAAACAACTGAAATGAAAATGTAATCTTTATTTATAAAACATTCACGATCAGCTCTGACTCACAGAAACCCAGTTAGTTAATCTTAAGACCTTAATTCATAAATATTTCTGACGTTGTGTAAAGCGTAAATAAAAACAGAAATCAATGTTTTGCAACGCTCATAAATCCATATTTTATTCACATTGAAACATAGTAAGCCTATCAAATCTTTAAACTAAGAAATTGTAAAATTGTGTGTGAAAGAAAGGAAATTAAACTCAAAGACAGCAAAACATCTGAGTAAATGTTCCTCCATGTGGAGCACCCCCTCTTCTTTTAACAACAGCCTGCAAAGGTCCAGGTGTGAGATCGGAGAAGACCAGTTCTGGAGTTTTTGAAGGAAAGTGGCGTCTCTTTCTGGTCTGATGGAGGATTCTAGCTGTTCAACAATCGTCTTCTTTGCTGGATTATTTTACTTCATGATGCATCAGATCAGATGTTTTTAGTTGGTGAGGTCTGATGCAGAATGTCTTGCTAAAATAAGCAAAGCCTTTCCTAATAAAACATGTCCGGCTGGGAGCAGATGTTCTAAACCTGTATATACTTTTCTGCATCGATGTGTAAGCCGTCTATGCCAGAAGCACAAATGTACCCCCATACCATCAGAGAGGCAGGCTGGTAACAAATTCCACTTGTCTTAAATACTGAGGTGGTGTCAGTGGTTTCCAAGAATATTTTTTTAAAATTTGTCTGACCACAGAACAGTTTTCCATTTTGTCTCGGCCCGTTTTAGACGAGCTCTGGTCCAGAGAAGAAGGCATACGGCTTCTTCTTTGCACGATAGAGCTTTAAGCAGCATTTGTGGGCGGCACAGTGAGCTGTGTTGACAGGCGATGATTTGTGGAAGTGTCCTGATCCAGATGGGTTGCTGCCAAAACATTCAAAATGACCAGTTTTTTGTTTTTTTGTCAAACTATATTTCTTATTTTAACAATGTGATATTTAATATACAGTATTTAATAATTTGCTTAGTTTCCATCCGTTTTTATTTACATTTTATAATGTACTGATAGAAAATAATGTTTTCTCTTATTGACAGTGTTTTTCTATATTAAATTTTAAGTCAGAAGTACAAGGACGTCTTAAAAAAAACGAGAAAATTATGAAAATGTTCATTTTTGTTTTTGTCATTAATTTCAGAAAGTGAAACTCGTATATTATATAGATTCATTACTCAAAGAGTGAAATCTTTCAAGTCTGTTTCTTGTAATTTTGATGATTATGGATTACAAAGAATAAAAAAACAAAACTCAGTGTCTCAGAAAGTTAGAATGTGAAAAAGTTCAATATCTTAAACTCCTGGTGTCTCGTCCTAAATCGGCTGATAAGCTCCTGGACATGAGCTAAAATGTCTCATTCTTCAAGTCCAGCCGCTCCTGAACCAAAGTCAGAAGTGTCTTACCTGCTGAGGAGACAAAGACCCGGGGCCTCATGTATCAACGGTGCGTACGCACAAAAACCTTGCGTACGCCATTTTCCACGCAAAACTCCGTATGTATCAAAACAGAACTGAACGTGGAAATGTGCGCAGCCCCACGGCAACTCCAAGGCTGGCGTACGCACGTTTCTGTGGTTTTGGTTCCATTGGCGACACTTACAGGTGATTCTGAGAAACTGTTCATGATGTGAAAATAATTATTATTCCCACCAAACACACATGATTAACAATTATTACATCCACATGGACGCAATTAGATGAGTGGATACAAAAGCATGCGCAAAATAGTGGCAACAATATTGACAACAATGGCCTTATGAGGTGCGGTTCGTTTAAATAAGAAGTTGACCAAGCTATACTAACATGCCTAGATAGGTCACTGGGAAGCGCGTTCGCCTTCCGTCCCAAACCTCATGAGTTCAATTCCCGCATGGTACAACGTTTTTTTTTTTTTAATTCATTCCAGATTTAAAAAACACAAGAAAACTATTTAAAAAAACAACAAGAAATCTTCTGCTTCCTTTCATTTCATGTATTTTATTTCTTGTTTTTCTTAAATAGTTTTCTTGTGTCCTTTAAATCTGGAACGAATAAAAAAAAAAAATGTTGCACCATGTGGGAATTGAACTCATGAGGTTTGGGACGGAAGGCGAACGCGCTTCCCAGTGACCTATCTAGGCATGTTAGTATAGATTGGTCAACTTCTCGTTTAAAAGTGGGTGGTTCGTTCGAACCCCCCTTGCCTACGCGTGCCAAACAAAACCTTTTTCCGTGCCTCTACCTCACTCAGAAGTGTCTCCAGTTCACAGTCCGTGAAGTTCCTCTTTTTTCCACGTTTCGACATGATTTGCAATAGAGCAATGACGACATTTCTCTCGTGCAGGGCATATTTAAATGAATTTGCATATTTATATGGAGGCGTGTCAAAGGCGGAGTCGGCCACTCTGTCATGTGCGCTCAATTCCACGTTGATTGTGATGTACAAAAGCAATGTGCGTGGATTCCGGCGTACGCACAGTTTGATACATCTGGATTTTTTTGTGCGTACGCCGTTTTCTGGATTTGACCGTACGTCACTTTTCAGTAAGAAGTCCATGCAAGTCTTTGTACATGAGGCCCCTGGACTGTTGCTCCGTGGTCCAATGTTTGAGTGTTTATAGTTAGTGTAAAGGAATGAACTGAATTTTATTCTTGTTTTTAGAAAAGATTGTTTTCAGAGATGAACTTCACTGGAGTCACAGGGTAAATACTGTGGCTTTAAAGTCATTTTACAGTTTGAGGGCCATAAAAGGTCTTCCTAAAAGCTGCTCAGCGTTTTGACCTTGTGATTGTGTTTTGTTTGAAAGGAAACGTGTTCCTGACTAGCAGCGGGGATTTGAATAACAAATCTGGGGAAAAAAATTCTCACGGAGACTTTTACTCTTTAATGCTAGTTTGCCAAGTCAAACTTCAGTAAAATATTTCTGTGCGTTTCTCAGAATCGGGCACCACAGCACCAGCGACGACAGCTCGGCCTACCGCTCCGTGGACGAGGTGAACTACTGGGACAAGCAGGACCACCCCATCTCCAGGCTGAGGCACTACATGACGGCCCGCAGCTGGTGGAGCGAGGACGACGAGCGGAGCTGGCGCAAACAGTCCCGCAAGACCGTGATGGAGGCGTTCGAGAGGGCCGAGAAGCGCCTGAAGCCCAACGTGGAGCTGCTCTTCACAGACGTGTACAACGAGCTGACGCCCGGCCTGAGCAAGCAGAGGGAGGCTCTGTGGAGGCACGTGCAGCAGTACAAGGAGCACTACCCCCTGGACCTGTACGAGAAGTAACGGGGCCGCCGCCGCCGCACAAACGTTAGCTCAGGCGGACAGAAGTGGGCCTGAAGTTAGCCACATCCTGTAGTCATAGAATGGAGTTTGACGTTTCATGCAGGGTTTCTGTACAGCCCTGAAAAATACGGAGCTCATAGTTTTTAAAGTCTGGGTCAGTACAGAATAAAAGGGTCAAAACTGTGTCCAGAGTCTGTTACCTAAAAACTACGTTTTTTTTTAATCTGGCTCAAATGAGCAGAGCCTTTTTCATAAAAATAAAAAAAATACAACCTGAATCATTTAGTTAACCACTATGCACAGACGGTCATATCACCGTGGACAATCTTGTCTTTTAGCAAAACATCTCATGAACCATGGGACAAATCTAAAACGAGATTTATTGAAAAGTAATAAAGACCTGCAACCGAGTTCAGGATTAAACCTCATTCAAGATGGCTGCCGCAGCCAAGTGACCTAAACAGTACTATAAATCAGTTTTAGACCAACCTTATGTTTGGAGTGGTAGCAGCCGAGACTGATCCCCATTGTGAGGGCCAACATTGCAAAGTTTAAATGTTTATTGGGCTCGTTAGAAACATCTTGTGAACATCTGGATGCGTTTAAGAGAAACTTTCTGTTCACTTAATGAAGCCAATTCAAAACGACTGCCACAGCTTCCAGAACTAAAGTGGTGTTCACTCAACTTTACAAATTTTTAGCTAAATTATAAAATAGTTCACAGCTCGTACACGTCTCATAATTCTGCACAATGTTGAAAGTAACATGCAATGTTTAACCTAAAGTGTCACTTTTTTTGTAAGCTTAAGATTTGGTTAAAACTTTAGCATGAAAGGCAGAGGGTGGCGCGCAGGTGACCTCAAGAAACGTCAAGTCTTTAATTTTAGTCAGATTTGTAAACATTTCAAAAATTTTCCTCAAAATACTGTAGCACATTGATGGGACCGAAGTCTTCGTTAAGGTTTGTTCAAGTAAAACCCAGACTCAAAAGGTCTTTTAGGGATGAGTCTCAGCTACTACACCTCAACATTTGTTAAATTAGAAGCATGTTCCGACAGTCGTGTTCAAGAAGCAAACATTTAGTTTCATTAAAACATATCCAGCAGTGTGTGTGATATTTTACCGACAGACATAAGCATGCAAATCAATGTACAGCTGAATTCTTTAGTATTTTTGCAGGCGATCTGATATGAAATATAAATTTGTTTAAAATTTTCAGTCTAATTTCTGAATAAATAAAAGTATATACACTTCATTTCTGTAGGATTTGTGCTTTAAGTTGACCATTAAAACATTCATGGTTAAGAAGCTACTTCCAGGAATGTCATGTTTAATGTTTAGGACAGGGGTCTGCAACGTGTGGCTCTGGAGCCACATGCGGCTCTTTGGTCCCTCCGCAGCCGCTCTTTCAAGCTTTGACCAAAACTGAATTTAACGTTTTAAAAACATGACTACCGGTAGTTTAAACAGTTTTCCTGTCATTTCCTTTGCAAATATGTAGATACTAGTACTAATACACAGTAAATTATTCACTTTAAAGGTTCAGTATGCAGTTTCTGTAGAACTGCAGCACTTAGAAATATTTTCAACAGGCAAAGCATTCTGATCCCTCCCCCTCAGAGCCATATGTGGCTCTGCCCCCTTGTGGTCTGTTGAATTTCAAATTCAAGCTCTGTTTTTATTGGCTGATTCAAATTCAAGCTCTGTTTTTATTGGCTGGTTACAAACTCTGTTTTTATTGGCTGGAAAATGGCGGGTCACCTTTTCTTTTTAGAAATGCTTATTTACCACCTGGAGAAGCAAGGGGACAATATTTTTTTTTATTTTTTTTCAGAGATTACCTGGCTAACATCAGTCTGTCAGGAGGTAGTGACAGAGTGAAGAAATATGTTCATAAAAAAAGCTACATACTGAAGCTTTAATTTTATACTTCATTACTTAAAAGTAGGATACTAATTTTCTCCACAATAAAACACATTGCATAAGCCTGCAAAGTTCATCGTTTTGGATTAAAAAAATAGGCAAAATATATTTTTTTGTTTTTAATAAGAATCCAGTTTTCTGTGATAGACTTGCGACGTGGATATGGGCACCAGTGACCCCCTGCAATCCAAAAAGGAAGAAATGGGTAAAGATAATAGATGGATGGAGTTAGTCTTAAAATGTAAAAAATATCAAATGTTAATCATCTGATGTTTTTAGTTTTATAATTTCACACCTACTGGCCAGAAAAGCCCCCTCCAACAAATTCAAAGTGGCCCATGGGCCAACAGTTGATTTTGACAGTTGTAGCAGGTTTTGCGGCTCTGGACACATTAAGTGAATGAAAGGGCAGAAATGGCTTTTTTGATCGTAAAGGTTGCAGACCCCTGGTTTAGGACAAAGCGCAGGTTTGAATGCTTTAAATTAAATATGTATACATCGGTTGGGGGAAAGGAGCTGAAGATTTCGGCCCCGTGGCTCCTGAAACGCTCCGTCAGCATCTCTGGTAATAATCAGGTGTTTGTGATTTGTGGAGGAAACCTTCTGGTCCAACGTCACGAGACACAAACTGGTGGAGCTGCTCTGTTGACTGTACACAGCTGCACCGAACGGATGTTTCTGTTGAAAATAAACTCTAGAACCATTGTAATGGGAAACATTTATTTCAAAGTAACAGGAGGAAACATGAAAACATCGACCTTTGCTGGAGATGAGGGTTGAAGCTCACATTTAGTCCTGTGGTAAAACCTGTCGTCGCCCATTGAAATTTAGAAGGTTTATTTATATTCTCAGTCCTCCCCGGCAGTGATGGCCGGTCATGTGAAAGTTCGGTTAGTCTCGTTTATCTGGTTCAGCACGTCAGCAGCGGACTGTTGATGCCCTTCCACATCTTTTCAATTTCGTGCGGCAAGCGCTGGTGAATCAGGAGGTTGTTTTTGTGCACGCATACGTTCTCGCGGTCTTGCTGCCGGACGTCGAAGGTCCGAAACCCTCCGTGGCTCTCGGGGGGAATTCCCAGAGCCTTCATGAGCATCCCCACGTAAACGTCGTCGATGGGGAATAACGGGAGTATCTGCGAGACTGAAAACAGCGGCTTCAGCAAAGCTCCGGAGAAGAGGAACCCACCTCCGCCGGCGTACGGGGCGTAGGGGCCGTTGTAGAAGCTGTGAGGGATGAAGTACTTGCTTCGAGGGTCCCGGAGGGGACTCGCAGTGCTTATGATTTGCCCAGCATACAGCTGAGAGGTCTTCGAAGCGTCCAGAGACTGCGTGTATTTAACCAGGTCAGGCGTGTTGATGAAAACGTCGTCGTCCCCGCTGAAGACGAAGGACAGCGAGGGGCAGTTTTTCACCGTCCACTGGAGGAACAGGTTCATTTTGAGGGTCAGGTTCAGCAAAGACTCACTGAAGTCCCACTGCAGGATGTCTTCATAGTGTTTGGCTTCAAACGACAGCAGCGGGCTGAGGTCAGGGTCATATGGTGCGGTGTTCCCCATAACGAACACCAAGCGGACCCTCATCCCGCCCTGATACACCCCTTCTCGCCCCCACGTTTCCCGAACAGCCTGCCTCCTCTCAAAGTTTCTCGGGGACGACTTTATGGCAAAAAGCAGAGTCTTGTTATCCCGCACAGCCCCGACGCACTTGTACGGCTGGTCGATCAGGAGTGGGGGGGACTTGCAGTTCAGGCCCCGCAGAAACTCTTGTATCAGGGCCGGGTAGGAGTCAAAATCGTGAACGTTGAGTTTCAGAAGCTCTCGGTTCTCTTCCCTGCACACAGACCAGTGGGGCTCCTTTCTCCTAGGGTTCTCGCCGTTCTCCAAACTCTGCATGGCCGAGTAGAGCAAGCGGTTCCAGTAGGCCCCGTTTTTAGGGATGATCTGCCTCAGGTCGTTGGAAACGGTCACAACGTGGACAACAGCGGACATCGTCGTAAAGTCCTCCGGCTGGGAGACGTTCTTCAACGCCCTGACTGATAAGGTCGTCTCCAGATGGACAGTCATGTAGAAGACTACCAGAAATGACGTGACAACGAGCATGGCGCTGAAGGTTCTGGCTCGTTTCATTGGTTCGGGGGTGGAAACAAGTTAGTCCAGAGTGCTGCTCTAGAGGTGTCCAGAGTGCTGCTCTAGAGGTGTGACATCTTCCAGGGGGAGATACTTTATCTGGTCCAAGGTTGCACTTTCTCTGGTCCAAGGTTGCACTTTCTGTCAGGAGTCAACACCCTGGAGGTTCCTGCCAACAGAAAAAAGACAAACAATGGTGTTTTGAAAAACCAGTTCCAGTTTCATAACTTTTTAATCCTGGCTTCTTGTGCCCTTGCTGACTCTTTTTGCAACATTACGGCGAACGTAGCGCTCGGAGAATGTGTTGGGACTCCACTACACCTAAATTAGTCCAGTACCTGTAAGACAGGAGGAACTATGGCCATCTGTTTGCCATGATCTGTGGCGATGATGGTCGGGGGTGTGATTATAAAAAATAAAATAAAAACTTATTTTATAACATATGGAAATAACAAATGGATATACAGTACTGTATATATATATATTTTTTTTTTTAAAGAATTCTAACGTAAATCCAAGAATCGTGACCTTTTAATCAGAATTCTTAAGGGAAAAAGTTTGAGCTAAATAAAAAAAACACCTACTGGCACTAATCCTCTTCCGTAATATTCCACACAGTGAATTTGTATTCTGTAGAAAAACTATATTAAAACCTACAAATGCAGCATTTTTTTGTTCAATTCCTAATTTATTACGGAGCCCCGGAGGAGACGTGTTTTTTTTTTTTTCTCGAGTTCCCACTCAAACGTTTTTGTGTTCCCTCGCAGTACTGTAGGCCTACTACTGT
>JBBPBX010006190.1:15804-30321 GCA_038048925.1 Garcialebias charrua
TCCCTCTTCCCTCCCATTGCATACCTCGGCGAGTTCCTCTCATCGGCGGTGTCTAGCCAGGATTTCATGAGGGGCAGTTCATTTAAAAGAAATTGCACCCCAGAAGATGGACATGCCTCAGTAGTCCCGCGAGGAAAGCGTCTGCTTTCCACTCAAAAGACTTGGGTTCAATTCCCACCTGGTTCAACTTTTTTTTAATTTTTTTTATTGAATTTATTCATTTCAAATTGTAAAAACACAAGAAAATTATTTACAAAACCACATTATAAAACAAAACAATACATGAAATGAAAGGAGGCAGAAGAAGAAAAAAATCTCATTATTTCTGCCCCTTCTTCAAACAAAATTAACAATCAATTCAAATAGCAATCACATATATAAAAATATAAGATATTAAATGATTTCTCACACAAAACCATAAATTCTGAGCTTTGAACAATAATAAAAGAATATTATAGTCAACCAAATCATTAAAAAAACTTTAGCAATTTCAATTTGTAAAACAAAACATTTGATGGATGGCAGTAATGTTTTCTTGTAATAATTCTTATGGTTCTCTTCTGTAAAATAAAAATAGGCTTTAGTTACAGTTTTGCACGCTGTATCCCAAATATCTATACAGTAAATTAAGTGCGGGAGTATAACTGTATTATATAACAAAACAAAAAAAAGTCAACCAAGTGAGATTCGAACTCACGTCTTCAGAGTGGCAGCGCAACACATTACCACTAGACCACCACGGCATGTTACTCCACAGTGGGGGTTGCTTTATTTTAAAGGCTGCATGCAGGCGCACACATGCTTTTGTGTGCGCGCGCGTGTGCCTAAATATATATATATTTATTCATCACTAAACTCTCGGTCATTTGCTCATTCAGTTTGCACTACTTCTCATATTTGCACTAATGTTTGTATTACATTACTGCCTAGTCATACTACTGTTTACATTCACTGTTTACATTTATTAATACGGTTTACATTTATTACTACTGTTTTACATTTATTACTACTGTTTACATTTACACTACTTTTATATCTACACTACTGCTGATACATATACAGTATTCTCTGACTAGCCTTATCTAAGGATGCCAAATGTGCCTTATGTGCCTTACTGCATATGCCACTTTGCCTCTATACCAACATCAACTACCTCATACATATACTGTGTACATTAACTCATATGCTGCTGTGCCACTCTTTGCAAATGTCAATGCTAGAACCTTCAGTTTATTTTATAGATATACTTTTTATACTTTTTATACTACTATGCAAAAACTCAGGACAGTATTACACTTTTATTATTTCATTTTATGCTTATGTTCATTGGGTGTTTGGTGTTTTAGGGGTGTTTGGTGTTTCAGTGTTGGTGTAAATTTTCATACTTTTATACTACTATGAAAAAACTCAGGACAGTGTTACACTTTTACTATTTTATGCTTATGTTTATTAAATGTTTTAGTGTTTAGTGTTTAGATGGTTACTGTTGCACCGAGGGACTGAGAGAAACACAATTTCAATCCATGTGTATGTCCTGTACATATTGCAGTTCTGACAATAAAGTTGACTTTGACTTTGACTAAATATTGAAAAGATAGAAACTGTCCATATTATAGAAAATCTTCATAATCTATTTGTTTTTTCATTCCCTTCTAACCATGTTTGGTGACTCTTTCTTGCTGTGCCAGGCTAGGTTTGACGTCTGGAGCTCATCGAGTGTTGCAGATGATTTACACCAAGACATACTGCTGCTGACGGATAGCCGCATTACTGCCAGACATGTCATGCAAGATGAACGGTAGAGGTGGCTGTGACTGGTATAATTCTTGCATGGGTTGGGGGCTTTTTGTGTAGCTGTGCAGCTGTAGCAAAACGTAGATGTTGAATAGTGAAGGAGACCTGTCATCTTTTCCACAGTGGCCTCCCAGTTCAGTGCTGGTTATGCCTCTTTTCCACCGCTCGGCTCGGCTCGGGTTGGATCGGCTCAGGTCGGCTCAGTTCGGGTCGGGTCACATCTATGTTCTGTTTCCACAGCTTTTTTGTACCCCTTCTGTGGGCGGGGTCCAGAATCCTACTCGTCTTACCACATGGTGGCAGTAGTGTTCCTCAAGCTATTTACTACAGTACTAGCCACCACTAGAAGAAGAACACAATAAAGACTTTGTTTCACATATTATCAATTCTATCAAAAACCACAAAGCTGATATTTTTCAAAAAAATCTAGTGTGATCACAACATGTTCATATACGAAATGTATCCTGTTGGAGTTATTTGAAATAAAATTCAATGTTTTATAGACATAAATGTGTCAACCTACGTCCATTATTTTCTACTTTGTTTCACATATTATCAATTCTATCAAAAACCACAAAGCTGATATTTTTCAAAAAAATCTAGTGTGATCACATCATGTTCATATACGAAATGTATCCTGTTGGAGTTATTTGAAATAAAATTCAATGTTTTATAGACATAAATGTGTCAACCTACGTCCATTATTTTCTACTTTGTTTCACATATTATCAATTCTATCAAAAACCACAAAGCTGATATTTTTCAAAAAAATCTAGTGTGATCACATCATGTTCATATACGAAATGTATCCTGTTGGAGTTATTTGAAATAAAATTCAATGTTTTATAGACATAAATGTGTCAACCTACGTCCATTATTTTCTACTTTGTTTCACATATTATCAATTCTATCAAAAACCACAAAGCTGATATTTTTCAAAAAAATCTAGTGTGATCACAACATATTCATACACGAAATGTATCCTGTTGGAGTTATTTGAAATAAAATTCGAATTTTTATAATTTATTTTCGTTGTGCAAACACAGGTTTTGGAAAAAGTCAAAGCGAAACTACTTTAAATGCAGCACATTTGACCATACGTGACAATATTAAAGCGTGGTTAAGCTCAGGAGCCCTCGTACTATTAAAGTCAGCTATGAAATATATTTTATATCTGTTCATTGAGCTACATTTAAAGACATAAAGCCGCCCGCGCGCCGCGTGTTACTCGTGGCGAAACTACTTTTTAAAATCGTGCAGTTTTGAGCAGTACGTGATTTTATTAAGGACACGTTCAGCTGAAGACCCATCTTTGCTATAAATTTAAAAAATAACAATTGTTTTTACCGTGTTATTCATGTAAAAGTCCTGCCGTGGTAGCTTCCCTCGCTTCCGTAAAAACAGCTCTCGTCTCCTCCTCCCTCCTTCCGGAGCGGGTGAGCTCGCTTCAGTACACCTCTGAAAGCAGCCCGAAAATCTCAGGAAATCTCGCGCGGCTCCGCTCGGAATAGCCGGTGGGAAAGGATGAAAGGGGGTCTCTGCGACGCACATATGACGTAACATCCGACCCGAGCCGACCGGTGGAAAAGGGGCATTAGACTTTTGCAATATCTGATTAGATATGAAAACAGCGAGGGGTGCCAAGCTGTGGATTGGAAGAATTTAGTGATTATTTAGTTCTTGGAGGATGTAGAAATATCCCATTTGATGGTGGCTCTAACCATCTCCTTGTCACATATGGTTAACATGACCAAAACCAACCCACAGTTTACGCACTGTGCACAATTATAAGTCACAACAATGTTCAGTCAGGTCATCTGGACGGTTTCTTTTTTAAGCTGTGACATTTCATCCTTCATCCAAAGGACTTCTTCGATCTGAGTAGCTACCAAACAAAACCGATTCCCACAACAACAGCATACTCCATAGTGGACAAAATCAGTTTGTTGGTGCTAAGATGGCCTCCAGGACCTGCCCTTTCCCCCGTCAACTCCTCTGAGACAGTCATGCCAAAGTGGTTCAAAACAAGAAAGTCCATGCTCAATAATCCAGGTATAAAATCCAACAATGTTCAGTCCTGTCATCTGGACAGTTTTTGTTTTTAAACTGAGTCGAGTTGACAGGGGGAGAGGGCAGGCCCTAGACGCCATCTTAGCACCAGCAAACTGTTTTTTTTTTTCCACTATGGAGGTTGCTGTTTTTGTGGGAATCAGTTTTGTTTGGTGGCTCTCAGATCAAAGATGTCCTTTGGATGAAGAACCAAACGTCTCAGCTTAATAAAGAAACTGTCCAGATGACCTTACCAAATATTGTTGGATTTTATACCTGGATTACTGAGCATGAACTTTGGTGAATTATGGTACTTTTTTTTTTACTCCATCCCCTAAATAATTTAGCTACAACTTTCTAAATAAAGCAATAAGTGGTAAACTGGATCCTGAGGTGCTACATCAAAGCAGCTCAGTCTACCATTTTTGCCTGGATTTGAAAAAAATTAGTTATAGCACGGCAGCATGGTGGATCAGTTGGTGGAGCTGTTGCCTCTCAGTGAGAAAGTCACTGGTTCAAATCCCACCCATGGGCCTTTTGTGGGTTTTCTCCAGGTACCCCGTTTTCCTTCCACAGACCAAAAACTTGCATGTTAGGTTGACTGGTAACTCTAAATTGTCTCTAGGTGAGAGAGAGTGATTGGTTGTTTGTCTCGTTTGTCTCTATAGCCATTTTCGCACTGCACGGCCCTCCCCAGCCCAGCTCGTCCCTGGTTGGCCCAGAGCCCAGACTGGCCCGCCCCCGCTCATTACGCATTGTCCGGAGAGCCGCCTTGAAGTGGGTGGGGCATTCTCTTGAAGTGGGTGGGGCGTTCTCTTGAAGTGGGTGGGAAGTTCTTGTGTAAGCGCTTACAGTGTTTTAAGAGATATTATATTAAGAGAATATATTAGTGTTTCTGAGTTTAATTTTTGTTAATAACTGATTACAAATCAGCTTATGTTAGAACGTAAATAACACGAAGCGCGCACCAATACAGAGCATTTCCGCCTTTCAGCGCGAGCTGAATTTCATTAAAATATAACTAATATTCTCTAACTCTTGCCCGTAGCCAGGATTTTAAAATATAACTAATATTCTCTAACTCCTGCGTGTAGCCTGGATGTTACGTGGGGCGAATCCTTTATAGGAAAAGTGGACTCCTAAAATTACCAATACGAATCCGTGGCTGAGTGGTTAGGACGTCCGCCTTGTACTTAAATTTTATCTTGACCCGGGGAAGCGGGTTCGCTTCCCACCTGGTTCAAGTTATTTTACGTTTGTCTTTTATTGGAGAAAATAAAGGAGTTTGTGTTAACCACAGGCATAACACAAACTCCTTCTTATATNATATAGATAGATAGATAGATAGATAGATAGATAGATAGATAGATAGATAGATAGATAGATAGATAGATAGATAGATAGATAGATAGATAGATTATAGATATATTTATATTTTAAAATCCTGGCTACGGGCAAGAGTTAGAGAATATTAGTTATATTTTAATGAAATTCAGCTCGCGCTGAAAGGCGGAAATGCTCTGTATTGGTGCGCGCTTCGTGTTATTTACGTTCTAACATAAGCTGATTTGTAATCAGTTATTAACAAAAATTAAACTCAGAAAAACTAATTCAGCTAACAATTTTTTTAGGGGTTTCTGTAGTTAAATTTGAATGAAATTCAGCTCGCGCTGAGGTTGTTGTTAGAACGAGTCCCGCCCCTGCTGCAAATGATGAGCAGTACATGACGTCAAACTGGGCCTGGGAGCTCGGCCCGATCAAAACCACGTCTTGGCGGGTTCCATAACAAGGGCGGATCCCGGGCGGAAAAGGAAAATGCGAACATGACGAACCCAAGTTAGAAGGCGGGGCAGGGCGGGCCGGGCCGTTGAGGGCCGTGCAATGCGAAAACGGCTTATGTGTCCCTATGATGGACTGGAGACCTGTCCAGGGTGTCCCTCACCTCTTGCACAGTGATGGCTAGACATGGGCACCGGTGACCCCCGTGACCTGAAAAGGAAGAAGCGGGTAAAGATAATGATGGATGAGGAAGTTCATGCTCAATAATCCAGGTATCAAATCCGACAATTCTCAATCAGGTCATCTGGACAGTTTCTTTTTAGTAGAAACGTTTCACCCTCACTCCAGAGGGCTTCATCAGTCAGAGTAGTTCCAGCACACTGTTCCCCCACCAAGCCAAGAAACGCCCAGTAAGTTATTAACTGTTTTCACCTTTATTATGGCTCCAATATAATGATGGATGGTTACAGCACAGCATGGACAATGGCACACCACAGCTTTAAAATTGTTTTCTTGCAAATAATTTGAGTGTATCCTTTTCCCTCCATTCAATAATTATGTGGCACTTTTTTAAAATTATAAATCTTCATTCATTTCATATCCTAAAAACAAATTAATTATATTTACAATAAAAACAAAAGAAAAGAAAACCAATACAATTAAATGAAAGGTAGCAGAGAAAAGAAAAAATACGTAAATCTGCCCCTTTTTTCTCATAAATAAATTCAAACAATAACATTCTTCAGTTAGTAAAACAATAAAACAAAAAATGAAATCCTTCTAGATGGATGATGGCTAGGTTTTCGAGTGATAACTCTTATTGCTATTTTCTGCAAAACAAGAACAGGATTTGTAGTTGGTTTATGACATAAAACCCTAGAACAAGACTTTTTCCCTGGCACTGTATCTCCTAAACCTCCTGAGCAAGGCTGCCACTTCCCCCTGGACATCAAGGGTAATGCCCATGCCTCTGTGCTGCTCTTCTTTACTCTTTAAACTCAACACACTTCCTGCTTGACATGGCAGCTGCTCCACTGCGGTTCGCTCTGACCTCTGACCACCGACTACACTGCTCCTGTCACTCAGCTGAACGTTCATCACTTACACATCGATCAGGCCACAACTTTCAAGGTCAGGGGTCATCAATCACATGTGTGAAGTAGGAGGGACATGAGTTCACCATCCCATCCATCAGTGTGAGACCAACAGATGGACTCCTGCTGAGTGTGTGGCTGGAATCAGCATTGATCTGACCTGCTCGTGTACATCCATGCATTTATAGACATGAGGGGTTATTGTTAGTCCCATCGTTGCCTGGTGGAATACATCAAAAGGAGAAATAACGTTAGAAACAGTGGTCCTTTGCAGTACATGTGGTTTGATAATATTTAAAAATAATATTTCTTTTTTAATTCTATACTGTTCAGCTCTTGACCATAACAAATATAATTAGTGTTCATTGTGACGTGCTGCTGTTTATTCCCACTATATTAGGCTTAGTGTATTACTAGTTGATGTTTTTCTTAGTTAGTTCTAGATGTTATTACTGTTTTTCTCTTTCATTTGTTGTTGGATGTAACTGGGACCTCGTGTACATAATCTCGTTTTCATCACATGTACCACATGCGGTGCAAATGACAATAAAGACTCTCTGACTCTGACTCTGACTCTGATTAGATAGATTTGATGCACCCATCAGTGCTCCTGTATAGGAAAGCAAAGCATTGAGTTTTTGTCAAACGCCTTCCATTTTCTTGTGATTAAATCCTGTCTGAGTTGATTGTTCAACAAGGCTGTTAAATCTTTTCTTGGCTTGTCCAGCCCCACATGTGCTGGTGAGGCTTGGCTCTTGGCCCACTCAGTGTTTGAGCGGGAGTTCCTTTCAGATTACTCTGAATGATGCTGCAGTGTTCCAAGTAAGTGCCAACTATATGATTGTTCTTTCAAAGATGGGGTTCATTGCTCCGACAGTCACTGGAAATATATTACAGTAGCTTGTCACCACCCTGCATTTGTGCACAAGTGGTTGTCAAAACCCAAAATCTGTGGAAATTTTGAATGAGGGTAAAGGCATGAAAGGGAATTTTGCTCATTCTGCTAACAGTGAAAGCCTCATTATACTAATCTCTTAACTCTTCTAGTTACAGTAAGAATGCGATTGGACGCTTGTCCTAAAATCTAGGTTTTAACTGAGATGCCATTTTGGCCTGCAAACCCACTCTGTTGGGACTACACAGGCAGGAAACCACATTTTTCCTCTCTCTATACTGGATAACACCATCTGAGCTAGATTAGGTGTAAAACCCAGAATAAATGTGTGTGCTGGTTCAATGTTTGCTTATTTTATTAACTAGTAAATACATGTTATCTTCTGATTTTTTTTTTTTCAATACTTTCAAGTTTGACATCATGTTTGTAGCCCATATCCAGAATTTGGACCTCTAACATTCCTTCCATTAGGGTATCACATGATTAGATGACTGGAATCTGCTAGGGGTTGCTCAGCACAACACCTGAAATGACCAAGCTGCTGCAGCATGAGCTGTCGCTAGCTGTGGGCCTCAGGCCTCATCTCAGACTCCAGGCCTGCCTCCAGCTCATGTGGCCCCCAAATTGGACCCCGTCAGAAGTGGTGACTCACGCTATCACAATAAATGAAGGAAACATGAATTAAAGTTTACCAATTGTATAAAAACAAGTAAAAACAGTGTACCGTAATACAAAACAAAGCAAAAAAATTAAAAAAATTAATTATACATAAACAGGGAGTCCTCGACTTACGAACGAGTTCCGGACCAACGCACCGTTCGTAGACGTAAGTCGGAGCTCAGAACACGTGTCGTTCGTAAGTCTGGATTTTGTACATAAGTCGGAACTCAGAGAACATGGCCGTCCGTAAGTCCGGATTTTTGGACCTAAGTCGAAACTCAGAACACGTGGCGTTCATACACTGCGCCGCACACCCGTTTATCGACATGAGACTGAACAAGCGTACATACTGGTCCATAAACATGCACAGAACTTTATTTACAAATGTTAGCTAACACATTACACCTCACATTCATCTATAAACACAGCACGTACTGGCGTTCGGAGCGCGTTCGTAAGTCTGAGTTGCCGTAAGTCGAGGGCGACGTAAGTCAAGGACTCCGTGTATACATATATTAGTGCTGTCAATTGATTAAAAAATATTAATCTGATTAATCACTGTGCTTATTTTTTTAAGCTTGAAATCTAATTATGCAGGTTTTCATAAAATGTTGAAGAAAACACTTTATTGTATCAAACCAAACAGTTTTCCAGGTTTTCATACTCATCAAGGTTTACAGAAGTCATTTTGTTTCAAACATTAATTTATAAATGTTAACTTAAATGTCCAAAAACATTCAAGACAAAACAACTGGACTTTATTTGTAACAGAAGACGTTTCGCTCCTCATCCGAGGACTCTAACTTTATCTTCCAGTTGTTCAATATGTGCTGTTTCTCTGATGATCTCATTCCTAATCTTATCCATCCTTGTAACTCCTAAGGAGAACCTTAGCATCTTCATTTCTGCCACTTCCAGTTCTTTCTCCTGTCTTTTTGTCCATGTCGCCGTCTCCAGACCATACAACATAGCTGGTCTCACCACTGTCTTGTAAACTTTTCTTTTGATCATACAGTTATACACCAAGCACTACTGTTTGCTAACACTTAGCATGATAAAACAGCTACAAGTCATGGGATTAGCGCCTTTGTTTAACATCATTGTTACGACCGGTAAAGGCCAAAACATACAAAGTGGACACTGACACAGAAAAAGAATTAAAACGATTTTTATTAAACTAAAACTAAGAGCCTCCAGGCTGGCAAGGTCCTCCCAGGCTTCTCACCAGGACTGGAGCGTCCTCTCCTGGATCAGCGTCCAAAGGAAAAGAAAATTAATAAAAAGTACAAATAAGTGTTGGACTGGTGGGCGAGGCCAAAAACAATAAAACGCCACCCAGGTTGATCCAATCCTGTACAGGACCGTCGTACCCCCCCAGGCGACGATCTACCTTACCAAAGAAGTCCCTCTAAATAAACAAAACACGAGAACTGGACTACCTGCACCCACACAGTCAAAAGTACAAACAAATGAGAAAGAGAAAAAGGTAACAGTCCCTCACTGTTGATCCCAGTTGTCCTCCTGAACAACTGCACAGACACTGCCCTCAGTGTCTCCAAAATTAACTCAAACAGGCCCCTGTGGCACAGGCCCACACCTCTTAAGTTAAACCAAAGTGGCAGCCAGCACTTAAGGTGCCTTAACCCACACAGAACTCTGCTTTAAGCAGCCAGAGTCACTTTAAGAGCTTAACCAGCTCACCTTCCACTCCCCCTGGAGCAGACTCACAAACAAGCGGAGAGGGTGGAGCTCTCCTCAATGTTTGTACATCCTACAGCTTCCCAGCTGTTAAACATCTAGTGTTTCCTACACCAGTCTCAAACAAGCTTAAAACTTGTTTCACACAACCCTAGTAAATACTAAGGCTGTCACAAGAGCACCCTTTGCTCTACATGTGCTGTTTAGGCAGCACCAGTCATTTAAGACATTTCACAGCTCACAGTGATCAAAAGTGGGTGGAGAACACTTCTGAACACACACACATGCAGCATAAAACTGCTTTGAGCAAAACTTGGTTTTTACCTGCAACAGGATTCCAAGTATTTCCAACAAGCCCCCTTGCTTGCGTCCACCAACCTCAATTGGCAATCTCAACAACTCCCTTGCTCCAAGCAAAGGCTCCACAGTGTTCAGGTCTCAGCTCAGACTATTTAAAAGGCTGAGAGCAAACAGGTGTTTCACCTGAGCTAATCAAGCCTGATTAGGCTGAGTGAAAAAAATGCAGCTCAGCAGGCTGCTGGATTCAGCAGACTTGCAGCCAACCTAAACTCAAAAATGATGTTTAAAAACTCTGAACCCCCTCAGGTACATAACACCCCCACCGAAAGTTATTTTGTATGGGAGTGATGTGTATGTTAGGGGAAAACATCACACATCCACCCATACAAAAAAAACAGAGGGTTAAAATGTAGCGGCCACATTACCTAAATGGACTAAAAACATCATTTAAAAAACTAGTCCATAAAACCGCTAACATTTTCTACAGTCACACTCAAAAAGTTTTAAAACCAAACAAGCAGCGCTTGTCTAAGTTTACCCTGAAAAGCTTTTTATTAGTCATCGACCCCAAACAAAAAACACCATAGTTGGTGCCAGCGTGTGACTGAATACTGGTCTTGACAGTCAGGGGGGATCTGTCCTCATTCTCTGCACCGGACAGCATCCCTGTGTCAGTTTCAACAGCTCTGCTCTCAGCCACACTGTAAGCACAGAGACAGTTAGACACAGAATCATGTGCATTGTGCTCAATGTAAGGTTGCAGCACCTCACATTTCACAGACAGCAAAAATGCATTTTCTGCTGCACTTTTAGTAATCGATTGCACATTGTCCTTCAACACTCCCTCATTGTTCTCTGCAAGAGAAAACAAAGGAACAGGTGGAATTGTTTTGTGTGACTTCACCTTCTTTGATAATTTCAGGTCCTCTCCTGACTGAACTAGGAGATGTTCAGTTCCAAACAGCAGATGGAGACTGTTTTCCATGTCAATGTTGTCTTCTTTCTGAAGGTCAATCTGCTGTTGTCTAGACAGTAACAATTTTGTTTCATCCCACTTCTCTACAAATGTTTCCGTTTTTACAGGAACTTGTTTTTCTTCAAGACTCATCATAAATGTGTCACTTAAGTACACATCATCATCTCCATCAGTGTTTTTAGCAGGAGCTACAGAAGAATACAAAGAAACAGGAGGAACTGTTTCTTCTGGGTCCTCATCAGTCAAGTTCAATGGGATTTCCTCTGCTTCAGAACTGAATAAAAAACATTCACATAGTTCAATGTCTTTTTCCTTCAGCTCATTTAGTTTTTTTATGTTCTCTTCTGACTGAACTTGGATTTGTGCAGTTTCAAGTTCAGTTACAAGAAAAAAGAAGAAACTGTCACCCAAATAGACATCATCCTCATTTTTCTCCTCCTCTGGACGATGTTCTTGTGGCGCCATCTGCTGTAGAAGTGTGAGAGCCTCACCTGCTTCAATGCAAGGCTCTGGTGTCACCTTTAGATGACACACAGTGGAACATGAATGTTGCTTTTCCAGTTGCTTTTTCAGTTCAGCTTTGAGCCTCAACTCTCTCAACTCCTTCTGCAACTTCAGTATGTTTTGTTCACGAGCAACTTGAAGTCTTTGTCGTTCAATTTCCTCTTGTTCCCACAGACGCTTCTTTTCCTCCAAAGCAGCTTGACGTCTTTGTTGTTTAATTTGCAGTTCAAGCTCTTGTTTTTCTTTTAAAGCAACTTGCTCCTGCTCAAGAGCAGCTCGCTCCTCTTCAAGCTTCTTTCTCTCCATGGCAATCAAACGTTCTCTTTCCTCCTCCTTTTCTCTCAAACGCATTTGCTCATTCATCTCAGGAAAAATCCTAAGCTGACCCAATTCACAAAGCAGTTCACATCCCAACCATTCATCATCAGCATATTTTCTGACATCAATGTTAAAATGGTTTGCTACCCTTAGCTTTTGTTCTATTGTGCAGTCTACAAAGACTTGCACTGTGGGATGTTCAAGAAATCTTTTTAAATTGAAAGCCATGTTGTTGAGCAAAAACAAAAAAACTGTTTCTTTGTTTTTAAACAGCTTACTCAAACAGTTCACCACCAAATGTCCTGCACACAGATGACAGTGAACCAAAACACAAATGCCCTACTGCTCTTGAATGTATCACAGGCAGCAGCATACACACACAGCTGATAGTACTCTGCAATCAGCACCAAAGAGAAGCTTCAGCCAGCTTCCAACTGCTGAAGTTAAGTCCTTCACAAATTTGGTGACTAATTTTTTTTTATTTTTAAGTTCACACTTTTGACAAACCCCCAAATAAAGGTGAACAGAAAAACTGTTCAACCTAGCAAACACCATTAAGTACGTCAGCTGTACACCGCACAGAACACACAAAAACACAGCTCAAGGCTATTTGTGAAACTGCCTGTCACAAACACTGTTTTAACTAATCAACGAGCCCCCATTAAATATTTAAGCACCCAAGCTCAAACAATGTCTGTTCAAAGACAGACCACCACCAACATGCACAGTAGGTGCACAGAACAAACAAGCAGCTTACCACTACACAAACTAGCTCATGCAAATCCAACACAACTCCTAAACTAGTTTGTTCATTCACATCCCAGACAAATCCTAAACTAACCAAAACAGCTCGTTCATTCAGATCCAGCACAACTACTGAATCAAAACTAAACTAACAGCTCGTTCATTCATATCCCGGACGAGCCATCCAATTTATATGTTACGACCGGTAAAGGCCAAAACATACAAAGTGGACACTGACACAGAAAAAGAATTAAAACGATTTTTATTAAACTAAAACTAAGAGCCTCCAGGCTGGCAGGGTCCTCCCAGGCTTCTCACCAGGACTGGAGCGTCCTCTCCTGGATCAGCGTCCAAAGGAAAAGAAAATTAATAAAAAGTACAAATAAGTGTTGGACTGGTGGGCGAGGCCAAAAACAATAAAACGCCACCCAGGTTGATCCAATCCTGTACAGGACCGTCGTACCCCCCCAGGCGACGATCTACCTTACCAAAGAAGTCCCTCTAAATAAACAAAACACGAGAACTGGACTACCTGCACCCACACAGTCAAAAGTACAAACAAATGAGAAAGAGAAAAAGGTAACAGTCCCTCACTGTTGATCCCAGTTGTCCTCCTGAACAACTGCACAGACACTGCCCTCAGTGTCTCCAAAATTAACTCAAACAGGCCCCTGTGGCACAGGCCCACACCTCTTAAGTTAAACCAAAGTGGCAGCCAGCACTTAAGGTGCCTTAACCCACACAGAACTCTGCTTTAAGCAGCCAGAGTCACTTTAAGAGCTTAACCAGCTCACCTTCCACTCCCCCTGGAGCAGACTCACAAACAAGCGGAGAGGGTGGAGCTCTCCTCAATGTTTGTACATCCTACAGCTTCCCAGCTGTTAAACATCTAGTGTTTCCTACACCAGTCTCAAACAAGCTTAAAACTTGTTTCACACAACCCTAGTAAATACTAAGGCTGTCACAAGAGCACCCTTTGCTCTACATGTGCTGTTTAGGCAGCACCAGTCATTTAAGACATTTCACAGCTCACAGTGATCAAAAGTGGGTGGAGAACACTTCTGAACACACACACATGCAGCATAAAACTGCTTTGAGCAAAACTTGGTTTTTACCTGCAACAGGATTCCAAGTATTTCCAACAAGCCCCCTTGCTTGCGTCCACCAACCTCAATTGGCAATCTCAACAACTCCCTTGCTCCAAGCAAAGGCTCCACAGTGTTCAGGTCTCAGCTCAGACTATTTAAAAGGCTGAGAGCAAACAGGTGTTTCACCTGAGCTAATCAAGCCTGATTAGGCTGAGTGAAAAAAATGCAGCTCAGCAGGCTGCTGGATTCAGCAGACTTGCAGCCAACCTAAACTCAAAAATGATGTTTAAAAACTCTGAACCCCCTCAGGTACATAACAATCATACAACCATAAACTTCTGTGATAAATCCACAACGACAAATATTATTCCTCAGTATGTGATGAAATATGTAGTATGAAGCTTGGAAAATGCTAGAAGCTAGGGAAGTTGTTTGTAGCCACTTAGCTTCTTCGCATGTCAGCGCCGAAACTCCAGAAGAAGCTGATTGGCTAGAATGAAAGTTCACCTGTGAGTTCATAGGTAGAATTTTTTTTTATCTCTTCGTAAACTTCCGTTGTCGCTACACAAATCAAGTGACACAGGTCTGTTTTGACAGGGGCGGGGGCTTTTCTCCCTC
>JBBPBX010006190.1:36085-49512 GCA_038048925.1 Garcialebias charrua
TATATATATATATGTATATATATATATATATATATATATATATATATGTATATATATATATATGTATATATGTATATATATACAGGTAGTCCCCGATTTACGAGCGAGATCCGTTACAACGAGGCGCTCGTAAACCGGAAATCTCGTATTTCGGAACGGTTGCCATGTCTCTCGTAAGTCCGGAATTTCGCTCGTAAATTGGAACGGTTTCGCTAGCGCGACTACAAACACTCGTTTTTCATCAAAAAACTGCTTATGAGTGCATAAAAATGATCGGAAACGTGTGTCCACATGTTTAGCTAACGAACTGTGGTGAAAAAACACATGAAAACTCAGTATTTTTTGCGTTTTTTCCAAAAATTCGCCAGCTCGTAAGTCTGGAACCTCGTAGATCAGAGCGCTCGTAAATCGGGGACTACCTGTATATATATATATATATATATATATATATATATATATATATATATATATATATATATATATATATATATTAGGGATGCACCGATACCAGATTTTTGAAAACCGAGTACAAGTACAAGTACTTACATTAAAGTACTTGCCGATACCAAGTACCGATACAAGTACTAATTTTTTTTTTTTTAAATCATTCTAATTAAAGCTGCAGTATGTAGCTTTTTTTATGAACATATTTCTTCACTCTGTCACTACCTCCTGACAGACTGATGTTAGCCAGGTAATCTCTGAAAAAAAATTAAAAAAAATATTGTCCCCTTGCTTCTCCAGGTGGTAAATAAGCATTTCTAAAAAGAAAAGGTGACCCGCCATTTTCCAGCCAATAAAAACAGAGTTTGTAACCAGCCAATAAAAACAGAGCTTGAATTTGAATCAGCCAATAAAAACAGAGCTTGAATTTGAAATTCAACAGACCACAAGGGGGCAGAGCCACATATGGCTCTGAGGGGGAGGGATCAGAATGCTTTGCCTGTTGAAAATATTTCTAACTGCTGCAGTTCTACAGAAACTGCAGACTGAACCTTTAACTTAAACTGTTTATTTTCATTAGACACTTCAAACATAAATAAACAAAGTACATTACTACAGTATTGGTAATCTGAAACTTTTTTGTGTTGTTGATCAAATAAAATCGTAACATTTTGCCAACGTTTATTAAAAATGCTCTCTGAAAAGTGCAAACTGTTTTTAAACAATTCAGCTTCAAGTAACAAGCAAGTGTATTTTAAAGGGTTAAACATCTATGTTTACCTACATAAGTAACTTGATTCAATAACTACTGTAGTTTAGAGAGCAACAAGACCCAGTTGAATGCATGCAGCTCAAAAACCTGTTTTATTTAACTACAGATTTTATTATTTTATTTAACTTTACTTATTCATGTTCCCCAGATTGAAAATCAACCTTCTTATTTCAGCTGTCACCCCAGCTGTCACTGAACTCCGTTCAATCCTGCAGGAGCCTCTGTCAGATGGGAGGGGAGGGGGGATTGTTTATGTGTTCAACAGTGTGTGTGTGTGGGGGGGGGCTGCGCTTTGATTCGCTGCACCCCCCACATCAACACAGAGTCCTGCAGCCAACGGAGTTTGTTGCAGCTCACGCGGCGCGCACACACAGAAGACCTGCTCTGCTCTGTCTTTTTTCCGGTCGCTCATTTGAAACACGTACCTTGCGCTCTGTCACTCGAAAGGGAGGACTTAGGAGGAGCGGACACGCAGGAGGAGAACGCCGCGGTGCGTCAACCATAAACACAGAGGCGACACTGTAAAAGCATTTCGCCGCACGGCACAGTGCACGCGCAGCGCGCGCGCGCTCCAGCCAGCGGACCAAAGCGCGAGCAGCCTTCAGAGGAGGAGCAGACACACAGGAGGAGAACACTGAAGCCGCACGGCTCAGTGCGCGCGCAGAGGCATTTTATTTTTTTTACAAGTTTGGACATACTTTCAGCCAGGGCTTAAAGAATGTCCAAACTTGTACAAAAAAAAAAAAGTTTTACATTTGAACTCTTACATAGTCAATGAAATGAAATGAAACTGGTATCGGTCCTGTAGTATCGGAGCCCTTATATGAGTACGAGTACGAGTAAACGCACGTGGTATCGAACCGATACCCGATACTGGTATCGGTATCGGTGCATCCCTAATATATATATATATATATATATATTCTGTCAAATTAATTATTTTGCTTACAAGTACTGTCTCTCTCCTTGTCCTTGGCACATATGGTGCATGCCGGCACATGCAAGTGGCCCATTGCTGTGTTCTACAACATGCTTGACCTATTGTTGTCCATCATCTGACGGACCAACACAGGTTACATGACCTGGGGTCAACTGAAAAAATGACACAGGTCACACAAAATGAAGTCAACTGACGGACCGACACTGGTCACACGACATGAGGTGAACTGACGGACCAACACAGGTCACACGGCATGAGGTCAACTGACGTACTGACATAGGTCACATGACCTGAGGTCAACTGACGGACCGACACAGGTCACATGACCTGAGGTCAACTGACGGACCAACACAGGTCACATGACCTGAGGTCAAGTGACGGACCAACACAGGTCACACGACATGAAGTCAACTGACGGACCGACAAAGGTCACATGACATGAGGTCAACTGATGGACCGACATAGGTCACATGACCTTAGGTCAAGTGACGGACCAACACAGGTCACATGACCTGAGGTCAACTGACAAAACGACATAGGTCACACGACATGAAGTCAACTGGCGGACCGACACTGGTTACACGACATGTGGTCAACTGACGGACTGACACAGGTCACATGACCTGAGGTCAACTGACGGACCGACACAGGTCACATGACCTGAGGTCAAGTGATGGACCAACACAGGTCACATGACCTGAGGTCAACTGACAAAACGACACAGGTCACATGATAATAATAATAATAATAATGAATTCAATTTATAACGCACTTTTCATTACTGAAAATCTCAAAGTGCTACACACATTGAATGCTACACACATTCATACACCGGTAGCGGCAGACTACCATGCAAGGTGCTTTCCAGTCCTACCGGGAGCAACTCGGGGTTAAGTGTCTTGCCCAAGGACACAATGACACATGGTGTGGGGAACCGGGATTCGAACTGCCAACCTTCCGATCGGGGGACGACTGCCATTACCACTACGCCACGGCCGCCCCATGACATGAAGTCAACTGACATACCGGTATAATGGACCAGATTGCACATTTATATACGGTGCGGCCCATTGCCGTGTTCTACAACATGCTTGACCTGGCAGCAATAAATGCTTATGTGTTATACAAAGCCTGCACTGGGTCCAAGGATTTTGGACTGAGGGGTAGGGGGTGGGGGGTGTAGGTGTAGAATTAATGGGTCATTAGCAGGGTCATTAGCATGTGAATCGACATTATATAGCCCACTGAAAGGGACAGGGGGATTTAGAAGCCAAGTTCACTTGCGCAAAAAAGCGCAGCCTAAAAGCTCTTTTCCACCGCTCGGCTCGGCTCGGGTTGGATCGGCTCAGGTCGGCTCAGTTCGGGTCGGGTCACATCTATGTTCTGTTTCCACAGCTTTTTTGTACCCCTTCTGTGGGCGGGGTCCAGAATCCTACTCGTCCAGAAACTGTTTTTTTTTTTAAACAACACAGTGTGATCACAACATGTTCATATACTAAATGTATCCTGTTGGAGTTATTTGAAATAAAATTCAATGTTTTATAGACATAACTGTGTCAAGCTACCACCATTAATTTTCTCCCTTCTACTTTGTATCACATATTATCAATTCTATCAAAAACCACATAGCTGATATTTTTCAAAAAAATCTAGTGTGATCACAACATGTTCATATACGAAATGTATCCTGTTGGAGTTATTTGAAATAAAATTCAATGTTTTATAGACATAACTGTGTCAAGCTACCACCATTAATTTTCTCCCTTCTACTTTGTATCACATATTATCAATTCTATCAAAAACCACATAGCTGATATTTTTCAAAAAAATCTAGTGTGATCACAACATGTTCATATACGAAATGTATCCTGTTGGAGTTATTTGAAATAAAATTCAATGTTTTATAGACATAACTGTGTCAAGCTACCACCATTAATTTTCTCCCTTCTACTTTGTATCACATATTATCAATTCTATCAAAAACCACATAGCTGATATTTTTCAAAAAAATCTAGTGTGATCACAACATGTTCATATACGAAATGTATCCTGTTGGAGTTATTTGAAATAAAATTCAATGTTTTATAGACATAACTGTGTCAAGCTACCACCATTAATTTTCTCCCTTCTACTTTGTATCACATATTATCAATTCTATCAAAAACCACATAGCTGATATTTTTCAAAAAAATCTAGTGTGATCACAACATGTTCATATACGAAATGTATCCTGTTGGAGTTATTTGAAATAAAATTCGAATTTTTATAATTTATTTTCGTTGTGCAAGCACAGGTTGGAAAAAGTCAAAGCGAAACTACTTTAAATGCAGCATATTTGACCACTACGTGACAATATTAAAGCGTGGTTAAGCTCAGGAACCCTCGTACTATAAAGTCAGATATGAAATATATTTTATATCTGTTCATTGAGCTACATTTAAAGACATAAAGCCGCCCGCGCGCCGCGTGTTGCTCGTGGCGAAACTACTTTTTAAAATCGTGCAGTTTTGAGCAGTACGTGATTTTATTAAGGACACGTTCAGCTGAAGACCCATCTTTGCTATAAATTTAAAAAATAATAATTGTTTTTACCGTGTTTATCATGTAAGTCCTGCAGTGATCGCGTCCCTCTCTTCCGTGAAAACAGCTCGTGTCTCCTCCTCCCTCCTTCCGGAGCGGGTCAGCTCGCCTCAGTACCCCAATGAAACCAGCCCGAAAATCTCGAGAAATCTCGCGCGGCTCAGCACGGAATATCCGGTGGAAAAGGATGAAAGGGGGTCTCTGCGACGCACATATGACGTAACATCCGACCCGAGCCGACCGGTGGAAAAGGGGCATTAGTCAAATTAGTGCTAAAGAGGGTGAGAAGGACTTGTACTGATTGGCAAGACAGAGGGATCAGGCTGGAAAGGATGTGCTGCAGGTTAGGCTTATTAAAGATAGGAATGGTAATGTTCTAACAAGTGAGGAGAGTGTGACAGGAAATTGGAAGGAGTACTTTGAGGCGCTAATGAATAAAGAGAATGAAAGAGAAATAAGAGTAGAGGTCATAGAAACTATGGACCAGGAAGTGGGAAAGATTAGTGAGGGTGAAGTCCAGAAAGCTCTGAAAAGAATGAAGAAGGGGAAGGCAGTAAGACCTGATGACATACCAGTGGAGGTTTGGAAATGTCTTGGAGAGATGGCAGTGAGGTTTTTGACTCAAATATTCAATGGCATATTTGAAGGTGAGAAAATGCCTGAGGAATGGAGAAGAAGTGTGCTTGTGCCCATTTTTAAGAACAAGGGTGATGTACAGAGTTGTAACAACTACAGGTAGTCCCCGACTTACGAGCGCTCTGACCTACGAGGTTCCGGACTTACGAGCTGGCAAATTTTTGGAAAAAACGCAAAAAATACCAAGTTTTTCTGTGTTTTTTCACCACAGTTCGTTAGCTAAACATGTGGACACACGTTTCCGATCATTTTTATGCACTCGTAAGCAGTTTTTCGATGAAAAACGAGTGTTTGTAGTCGCGCTAGCAAAACCGTTCCAACTTACGAGCGAAATTCCGGACTTACGAGACACGTGGCGGCCGTTCCGAATTACGAGATTTCCATGTTACGAGCAACTCGTTGTAACGGAACTCGCTCGTAAGTCAGGGACTACCTGTACAGAGGAATTAAGTTGATGAGCCACATGATGAAGATCTGGGAGAGAGTTGTGGAAGCAAGACTTAGACAAGATGTGCCTATCTGTGAGCAACAGTATGGTTTCATGCCAAGAAAGAGCACCACAGATGCCATCTTTGCTTTGAGAATGCTGATGGAGAAGTACAGAGAGGGTCAGCAAGAACTCCACTGTGTCTTTGTGGATTTAGAAAAAGCATATGGCAGGGTGCTGAGGGAGGAGGTGTGGTATTGCATGAGAAAATCTGGAGTGGCAGAGAATTATGTTAGACTGGTACAGGATATGTATGAGGACAGCAGGACAATGAGATGTGTTGTAGCAGGAGTGACAGATAGCTTCAAGGTGGAAGTGGGATTGCATCAAGGATCGGCTCTAAGCCCTTACTTGTTTGCTCTGGTGATGGACCGACTAACAGATGAGGTCAGGCAGGAATCCCCATGGACTATGATGTTTGCAGATGACATTGTGATCTGTGGTGAGAACAGGGAACAGGTGGAAGAGAACTTGGAGAGGTGGAGGTATGCACTTGAAAGAAGAGGAATGAAAGTCAGCCGTAGTAAGACAGAGTACATGTGTGTGAATGAGAGGGAGGCTGGTGGAACAGTGAGGCTACAAGGATCAGAGGTCACAAAGGTGCAGGACTTCAAGTACTTGGGGTCCACTATCCAGAAAAATGGGGACTGTGGGATGGAAGTGAAAAGAGAGTCAAGGCAGGATGGCGTGGATAGAGAAAAGTATCAGGAGTGATTTGTGACAAAAAGGTGTCAGCAAGGGTCAAAGGAAAAGTTTACAAGACAGTGGTGAGATCAGCTATGTTGTATGGTCTGGGGACAGTGGCACTGACAAAAAGACAGGAGAAAGAACTGGAAGTGGCAGAAATAAATATGCTGAGGTTCTCCTTAGGAGTGACAAGGATGGATAAGATTAGGAATGAGATCATCAGAGGTACAGCACAGGTTGAACAACAGGGAGATAAAGTTAGGGAGGCCAGACTGAGATGGTTTGGACATGTCCAGAGGAGGGACAGTGGGTATATGTTGGTAAAAGGATGTTAGAAATGCAACTGACAGGAAAAAGACAAAGAGGAAGGCCAAATAGGAGTATGGATGCAGTTAGAGAGGACAAGAAGGTAGTTGGAGTGAGGACAGAGGACAGAGTGAGGTGGAGGAGGATGACTTGCTGTGGCGAACCCTGAAGAGGGACCAGCCGAAAGTAGAAGAAGATATATATAAAGTTAGTGAACATTATTTATCTGAGGAGCAGACTGCTTTGAGTTTAACTTCATTGCAGAACTCTCATCTTGAGATGCAATAGTGGAAAGGAAAAACTCCCTCACGAGGAAGAAACCATTAGCAGAACCAGGCTCAGGACTAGTAGCCATCTTCTTTGACAAATTGGATTTGAGGGGCAGGAAGAAGGAACAGATACACAATGGCAGGTCGAGAATCACATTAGATATTTTTAGATTACCAACAATTCATTAATTAGATGTTTTTGTTTAGCAAGATCTAATATCAGATCCAATTTTCTATCTCAATACAATTTTCTTTGATTTCAAAGAAAGACCAAACAGGTGATGAGAAAATCCCACACTAGAGGCTTTGAAATGCAATCCATACTCCAGTGGGTGACATTATATTGAGGTATTTCTAAACATCTATACAAAGAATATTTATGAATTTACAAAGAAAAAAATACATTAAAGTCTGATTGGGTAGCAATAAAAATAAAACAATAATTTTGGTCAGTTTAAGTCCATATTTGATGACAAAAACCAAGTGTCCCTGTCAGTTGTGAGGTCAAATTAAAAAAAAACATGGCTGCTGAGCAAAGACTGCTTGTGTATAAATCAGTGACACCACCAACACTCCAATATTTTTGCACTGGTGCTGGATGAGCCGATTAATGGAAGTGGAGTAAATTTCCAGAAGAGTTTATCATACTAGTTTCTCCTTAATGTGCAAGGTCACCCCTTCTCAGTGAAAATGCAACGTGTGTTTGTGTGTGTGTGCGCACGCATGTGTGTGTGTGTATGCCTGTGTGTGTGTTCTTGTGTTTTGAAGCATCCTATCCAAGACCTTGGAAATGGAGCGGAACGGAGAATCAGAGCTGTAACAATAAAGCAGCCTGTTGAGTACTGAAAGCTACAGTTGCTGCAGAAGGTGTGATATGTGCAAGCACTCCAATACCTGCATTTACACAACAGCACAAACACACACTCCTGCCACCTCTAATGATGAGTTATGCTTAGCACAGAAGGCAGGCATGCATAACTGTAGCACTCACAAACACACACAGATCCACGCAGAGATGAACTCAGGTAAATATGCAGGATACTTCTGGCTTTTCTTTATTGTCTCTCATACATCTGTAAAAATATTACAAGATGAATACATTGCAGCAACGGTGTGCAGTGGGGAAAGTGCACTTGAAAAATTGCATATTAAAATAAATGGAATGAATAAGAGCTGCAGAAAACTTTTTATACAACAGGAAAACAGGAGAGTTGACTATCACGGTCTAAGCTCATTTACCATGTGCTATCTCTGATAGTGTTGTGGCTGTCCAATCTCTTTCTAGATATTTCCTTAGAGGAAAAACTGCTCATTTTTCTGTCTTCTAAATGCAGACTACACTGTGTCACAGTCTTTTTGAAAATACTTTTCCCACCATAGATATTCTCTGCAGTGTGTGTATTTTTATATGTCTATAAAAACAAGTGAAAATGTCCCCAAATACAATACAGCATGTTGCTTTTATTTAGAAACAGGGAAGAGCTGCTATTACCGAGGCTGCAGCTCACGCCTCAAAAGAAAACACGGTACACACGCGAGCGAACACACTGCTAGCTGCCTGCTAACAACAACACACTCCCGGACTCTTCTTCTTCGTCCTCTTTTTCCGGTCCCTCCTCCCTGCTCCTACCCCTCCCCTACCCCCACGACCAGTCCAACACATGAGGGCGGGGGTCAACAGAATCACAACAGCTCAACAGAACACAGTACAACTCAACAAATACACAGAAACACTTGGACCCAAAGCAGAACCAACACAGGGTCGTTACACTACCCCCCCACTACAGAGTCCCTCGCCCACGAGGGGACAAACAAAGTCATCAAACCGTCTTGGAGCCCTCCTCGTCCGCTGCGGGCGAGCTCCCAGCGGCGCTACAGGCCCTGCGGCCGGGGCATCATCCGATGTCGGTGATAAGGCTTCTGGGGAGGTTGGCGGACGCACCAGAGACCCTGACCATTGGCCTTCTGGGGACTGAGGTGCAGACCTGCCTTGATAGGGGGCCAACCTGTCCCGGTGCAGAGCTACTCTTCTCCTGTTCTGGGGCATCTGCACTCTGTAGACCACCTCCCCCAGGCGCTCCAACACTCTGCAGGGACCCACCCACTGACTGTCCAGCTTCGGGCACCGTCCCTTCTTCCTACGAGGGTTGTACACCCAGACCAGCTCCCCTGGAGTGAAGTGTCGGCCCTTAGCCCTTACATCATAGTTCCGTTTCTGGCGCATGCCTGCTTGCTACTGTTGCCTCCGGGCAAAGGCACGGGCTAGCTAACCTGTCCTGAAGTTTCCGGGCATACTCGGGACCCGCTGGAACATCAGGTGCATCCGGCGGGCGCCCGAAAGACAGTTCGGCTGGTGTGCTTTGTTGAGAATCTTCACCAGAATATGTTGCTTTGCAAACTAAAACTGGAAATAAGAGGGACTAAAACCGTTCAAAGACTTAAAAACAAACAATAAAACTTTAAAATGGATTCGAAACTGGACAGGAAGCCAATGAAGGGACATTAAAACTGGAGTGATGTGCTCACGTCTGCCTGTACCAGTCAAAAATCGTGCAGCAGCATTTTGTACCAGCTGCAACCGAGAAAGCGAGGCCTTATTTACTCCAATCAGAAGAGAGTTACAATAATCCAGGCGTGAAGTAATAAAAGCGTGGATTACTGTCTCTAAGTGGCGTCTAGAAAGGAGGGGCTTGATTTTTGACAGGCGCCTCAGATGAAAGAACGAGGACTTAACCATGCTGTTGATGTGACAGTCCAGTTTCAGGCAGGGGTCAATTTTCACTCCTAGATTAGTCTCAATCGACTTTTCATATGGGACCAAAGAGGAAAAATCAAAAGTGGTGGGACTGTCTGGAGCACTAGATTTAAAGACCATAACCTCGGTCTTTTTATCATTAAAATGGAGGAAATTAAGTGTCTGTAATACATGTGCAATCTGGTCCATTATACCGGTATGTCAGTTGACCTCAGATCATGTGACCTGTGTCGGTTTGTCAGTTTACCTCAGGTCATGTGACCTGTGTCGGTCCGTCAGTTGACTTCATGTTGTGTGACCTGTGTCGTTTTGTCAGTTGACCTCAGGTCATGTGACCTGTGTTGGTCCGTCACTTGACCTCAGGTCATGTGACCTATGTCGGTCCGTCAGTTGACCTCAGGTCATGTGACCTATGTCGGTCCATCAGTTGACCTCAGGTCATGTGACCTGTGTCGGTCCGTCAGTTGACTTCATGTCGTGTGACCTGTGTCGTTTTGTCAGTTGACCTCAGGTCATGTGACCTGTGTTGGTCCGTCACTTGACCTCAGGTCATGTGACCTGTGTCGGTCCGTCAGTTGACCTCAGGTCATGTGACCTATGTCGGTCCGTCAGTTGACCTCATGTCGTGTGACCTGTGTCGGTCCGTCAGTTGACCTCAGGTCATGTGACCTGTGTCGGTCCGTCAGTTGACTTCATGTCATGTGACCTGTGTCGTTGTGTCAGTTGACCTCAGGTCATGTGACCTGTGTTGGTACGTCAGTTGACCTCATGCCGTGTGACCTGTGTCGGTCCATCAGTTGACTTCATGTCATGTGACCTGTGTCGTTGTGTCAGTTGACCTCAGGTCATGTGACCTGTGTTGGTACGTCAGTTGACCTCATGCCGTGTGACCTATGTCGGTCCGTCAGTTGACCTCAGGTCATGTGACCTATGTCAGTCCATCAGTTGACCTCAGGTCATGTGACCTGTGTCGGTCCGTCAGTTGACTTCATGTCGTGTGACCTGTGTCATTTTGTCAGTTGACCTCAGGTCATGTGACCTGTGTTGGTCCGTCACTTGACCTCAGGTCATGTGACCTGTGTCGGTCCGTCAGTTGACCTCATGCCATGTGACCTATGTCGGTACGTCAATTGACCTCATGTTATGTGACCTATGTCGTTTTGTCAGTTGACCTCAGGTCATGTGACCCGTGTCGGTCCGTCAATTGACTTCATGTCGTGTGACCTGTGTCGTTTTGTCAGTTGACCTCAGGTCATGTGACCTGTGTAGGTCCGTCAGTTGACTTCATGTCATGTGACCTGTGTCGTTGTGTCAGTTGACCTCAGGTCATGTGACCTGTGTTGGTCCATCACATGACCTCAGGTCATGTGACCTGTGTCGGTCCGTCAGTTGACCTCAGGTCATGTGACCTGTGTCGGTCTGTCAGTTGACCTCATGTCGTGTGACCAGTGTCGGTCCATCAGTTGACTTCATGTCGTGTGACCTATGTCGGTCCGTCAGTTGACCTTAGGTCATGTGACCTGTGTCGGTCCGTCAGTTGACCTCATGTCGTGTGACCTGTGTCGGTCCATCAGTTGACTTCATGTCGTGTGACCTATGTCGGTCCGTCAGTTGACCTCAGGTCATGTGACCTGTGTCGGTCCGTCAGTTGACCTCAGGTCATGTGACCTGTGTCGGTCCGTCAGTTGACCTCAGGTCATGTGACCTGTGTCGGTCCGTCAGTTGACCTCATGTCGTGTGACCTATGTCGGTCCGTCAGTTGACTTCATGTCATGTGACCTGTGTCGGTCCGTCAGGTGACGGACAACAATAGGTCAAGCATGTTGTAGAACACAGCAATGGGCCACCTGCATGTGCCGGCACGCACCGTATATACATGTGCCAAGGACAAGGAGAGAGACAGTACTTGTAAGCAAAATAATTTATTTGACAGAACATCAGGGTTACAGGATAATCAGCACAGCAGAATAAGACAATTTTATGCATAAAATTGTTCTGGAGCAGACAAAGCTTTCCGTTCAGTGGATGTCCCAAAATGTTCAACTGTGAGATAACTTCAGGGTCTGTTATGTGTGAATTCAGGTCAGGGCCTCTCTTCTGACTAAGGGGGGAAGTGCAAGCAGAGTCTTACTTACCTGGTGGAAACATTGGAATGCAGTCTGTGTGGTAGGGGTGTCTGAGTTGTGTGCACGCATATTTATAACAAAAGGCAGTTAATGTCCCACTAATCCGATCCTTCTCAATCAGTTCATCTGGACAGTTTCTTTTTAGTAGAAACGTTTCACCCTCACTCCAGAGGGCTTCGTCAGTCAGAGTAGTCCTAGCACACTGAAGTTACCCCACCAAGTAAACAACTTAAGTGGACCAACCAGTTTGCTGTAGCCAAGATGGTTTCTGGAGGCTGTCCTGTCCCTCGTCGACTCCTCCCAGGCAGGCAGCCATGTCCAAAGTGGTTCAAGACAAGAAAGTTCATGCTCAATAGTCCAGGTATCAAATCCGATCATTCTCAATCAGTTCATCTGGACAGTTTCTTTTTAGTAGAAACGTTTCACCCTCACTCCAGAGGGCTTCGTCAGTCAGAGTAGTCCTAGCACACTGAAGTTACCCCACCAAGTAAACAACTTAAGTGGACCAACCAGTTTGCTGTAGCCAAGATGGTTTCTGGAGGCTGTCCTGTCCCTCGTCGACTCCTCCCAGGCAGGCAGCCATGTCCAAAGTGGTTCAAGACAAGAAAGTTCATGCTCAATAGTCCAGGTATCAAATCCGATCATTCTCAATCAGTTCATCTGGACAGTTTCTTTTTAGTAGAAACGTTTCACCCTCACTCCAGAGGGCTTCGTCAGTCAGAGTAGTCCTAGCACACTGAAGTTACCCCACCAAGTAAACAACTTAAGTGGACCAACCAGTTTGCTGTAGCCAAGATGGTTTCTGGAGGCTGTCCTGTCCCTCGTCGACTCATCCCAGGCAGGCAGCCATGTCCAAAGTGGTTCAAGACAAGAAAGTTCATGCTCAATAGTCCAGGCATCAAATCCGATCATTCTCAATCAGTTCATCTGGACAGTTTCTTTTTAGTAGAAACGTTTCACCCTCACTCCAGAGGGCTTCGTCAGAGGCTAATGTAATTTGCTGTTCTGAAAAAGAAACCAAAGCAATACATAAACTGTTAAATTTAATAGTCAGCAATGCTTTTGTTTTTTCTTCATACACTAGTTATATAAAGAACATTCTGCAATTTATTTGCTAAATTTCTACTCAAAATTTATTTTTTTCCTTCTAAATTTCCACTCTTTTTCACAAGATGGGATTTTTCAACATTGGTTTACAGATTCAAATTGTGTCAAATAATTGTTAAAAAAAATACTAACCCAGCCTTATGGTTTTTAGTCACACAACAAACTCAGTAAACAGTTTTATTCCCAAATACTTAACTTACTTCTTTCCGATATGTCCAAACATATTTTGGATTTTTTTTTTACATTCTCTGAAAATCCTTTTGATGATTTTTTGTGAAAATCCCAGTGAATCCCATTTATATATATATAAATATATAT
>JBBPBX010006190.1:52378-69356 GCA_038048925.1 Garcialebias charrua
ATATATATATATATATATATATATATATATATATATATATATATATATATACAACATCTCCTTTCTACATTTGTCACAACACATGTGAATCTGCCAGTCAGCCAAAATGTTGCAGAAGGTGTAGCCAAGACATTTGTGCTCAGTAAGTCATGATACCTTAGTATTATTTATTGATTTAATTGCTTGTGGTATGAAAGAAAATTTTGTTCTGTTTCTTGAGAATAAAGGAAGGCCGTACCTTCGCCCTGAAGGAAGCAGCTCAAATGAAATTATATGTTGTAATGTACATATATATATATATATATATATATATATATATATATATATATATATATATATATATATATATATATATATATATATATATATATATATAACATCTCCTTTCTACATTTGTCACAACACATGTGAATCTGCCAGTCAGCCAAAATGTTGCAGAAGGTGCAGCCATTAGCCAATTACATTGGAATGTTTGCCATTCATTCGCAAACAATGGACCCAAGCCCACAAGGCATTTTCAAACTGTTAAGAACACCCATCATCCCCCTTCATTTTACATTCAGAAGAAAAGTCTGCAGCTTGATCAGTATCTCAAGGGATGAGCCAATTGGCTACATCTGGTAAATATTGTACTAATTAAAAAATCCTGGTAGTCCCAGTGTTAAGGCCCTCTTTACACGGCGCGTATTTTGAGTGGAACCGCTACTTTCTCTTTGCGTCTTTGCTTATCGCCTACACGACGCTGCAGGCCCCCCTCTTTGCATCCGATACTTTTCTGATCTACCTCTCAAGGTGGAACTTTTTCGCAGACCCCCCATTGATAATGTAAACATCTCCCGCGGAGCTTTTGTTTGAACACATGCACGTAGCACGCACGCGCAGACAGCCGGCATTTTAACAATGGCGGTGGACTAGACAGTGGACACACGTACCACTTTCTGAACTATAGCTGATGGAATATATTTTGATTCTCATATTTAATTATTCTACACCTTACCTGCATCTGTGTTGGAAGAGAGCCAGCTGCCTGGATCCAGTTGTCGCTGTTAACGAGGCAGTCGGACATTTCACGTGTCACGCTGCACTATAACATACTAAATGTGCTATATATTAACAGTTTAACAATAATAAACAGTATTTATGTTAGCGTGGGAGATATTTAAATTTATCTGAGCTAAATGAAGCTATCTGGACTCGTTACGTCATGCCTAACATGCTGCTGAAAATGAAGACACCAGGTTGATTTTTAATTTATTTATTTATTCAACACCACAAACTGTATGTCACAAACACTGAGAATTAAATTGAACACTTTTAAAAACACGTTAACCGAACTTTAATGAACTGGACTCTGTTGTTTTCATCCTGGTGGAAACTGGACCCACATCCGAACCGGTCCGCTTCGTGGAACGACAGCTTCGACCTCGCAGGAAAAAAATAAAAATAAAACCTCAGTTGGTTGTTCTGTGATCGAACTAAACACAAGGAAACATTATTAAGAACATTGTTTACCTTGTAGCGCTGCTGGAAATCAGCTGATTCTCACGGACTAAAGTCAGACATGTTGACGCGGTTCCGGTCCAGTCAGCAACTGGTGTGCAGCTTGTTAGATGAAGCGGTCCCACTTGGTGTCAAATCTGTTGACTCTTATCCAAATTCCAGCTTTAACTTGTTGTTAACTTGTTGACAACAACTTGTAGTTAGCTGAACTTTTAGCCAGAGAGGAAAACAGACGAGGCAGGCTGCCTCGTCTGCTCTGTTTACCTCAGGCAGCACGCATGCGCAGTAGTGAAGGTTCCAAAAATCACAGCGCCATCTAATGGCCCAGCATGGTAACTACAGTGAAGTCATGAGGACGGGGGTGGGGGGGGGGGAGTCGTATCCACAGAATTTGCCCGTGTCAACGCAAAACTTTTCACCTAATTAACATACCCACAAGTTCCGTTTCCCCCACACAGTGTCCGTGTAAACAGGGCCTAAATAAACTGAACTGAATTCCGAAGTACATTTGCACAACATACATTCCACATTTGAAGTAACTTGAATCCTCTTTTGTCTTTATTCTAAGGCTTGTGTTATACCTCAGGAAGTCATCCTAACATCTAGATACCTAAATGTATTGCATTCATTCATTCATTCATTCAACCTTTATTTAGTCAGGTAAATCTTTTGAACCTCATGGGCTCATTTACGAAAGCGACCTGCTAAAACTAAAGAACAATGAACAGCAATGGTAGAATTTCCTTAAACAATAAACAAACAAACAATAAACAATAGAAAACAAAAGAGAGAAAAAAAAAAATATATATATATATATATTTTTTTAACAAAGTATCAAAAAACTAGCAAAACATTATAAGGTATATGTATAAAATCAAAGACAGGAACAAATCTGCATTGGTTTTTGCCAGGATTCCAACAGATTCTGAAAACCATTTAGAGAAGTCAAGGTCGAGAGCTTCAGATCTTTTTGTAAGATATTCCATGAAGCAGGAGCAGAGTAGGAGAAGGCCCTTTTTCCAAGTTCAGTCCTCACTGACGGAACACTGCAGGTAATCATGTCCTGAGAGCGCACGCTGTAGCTGCACTCACGCAAAGACATGTAGGAGGAGATGTATGAGGGCAGCAGACCAAGAAGTGATTTAAAGATGAAAATGTACCAGTGGAAGAGTCTGCGTGAGGTTAATGATGTCCAGTTAACCAGTGAATACAGGGTGCAGTGGTGGGTACGATAATCACAACCAGTTATGAATCTTAGTGCACCATGATAGACAACATCCAACATCCGCAGGGTGCTTGTAGGAGCATTCATGTAGAGAATGTCACCGTAATCAATGGAGGGAAGGAAAGTCACAGATACAAGGCGTTTCCTAACATTCAGTGATAGACATGATCTGTTTCTGAAAAAGAAACCCAGTTTAACTTTCAGTTTCTTCACTAGGTTTTCCACGTGGAGTTTAAAAGAGAGATGTGAATCGATCAGGATACCCAGATATTTATAGGAATCAACAAACTCAATAGGGACACCATTTGAAGATAAAATCAGAGGAGGATCTGCTGGAACCGCCTTCCTATTTGAAAAAAACATCCCTTTTGTTTTATCAGCGTTGTTTTATCAGCATTGCTTCTACATCATTGACTGAGTAGCTATTTGTGTTAGCAAGCTATTAAACAGGTGGACCTAATAAAGTGGCTGGTGAATGTATGTGAAAATGGAGCTGGATGTTAGTCTGTCACAGTCAAAGGCTATAAACAACGAAAAGAAAACATATTTTTCCAAAATTATTTATTTTTCTTTATAATTGTTCAATTTTTTAATATAAACAATACTTAATGACATATATTTTAGGTATGTCATGTTCAGAAAATGAGTCATTTTGAAGTATTCTTATACAAGAGAAATAAGAATTGAAAAGAAGATCAAAATAATCACACTCATTTTGATACATAAAGAAACAGCTGGTGAACGTGAATGTTTCTTTCATTCAAAGCTTATTTGTCAAGAGGGAAATAATAGCTCACTGAAAGTGCACCATCTATAGCTTTACACTTGGTCTCAAGAGGGTTATTAAACTGAGGGAATTAAGCCCATTTAAAACAAGGTGAATACATTTATAAATTAGAATGCATTGGTATTTGAATGCCACCATTCACTACCACAGTGTGAATAGTAATAGCGGAGCTACATGCAACACTACATGTGAGAAAAATAAATGCCCTATTCATATTCACTGCAGGTGTTTTCATGTGAACAAGATTTAATTGGAGCTTCTTCCTAAGAACGAGATGTTTTTGTCTCGAGATACTGTAGTGTCCTGTCTGTTCACAATGGCCTAGTTCTACAAAAGCTCACAATGAAATAAACAACTGCTGGCTCTACAGTGAGACTATCTTTTTTTTATACAGGGCAATTTCTCATTTATTTGTGGAAAATAAACAAATTAATGAGATTTATGTTTTCTGAAAAAAGGACCAAAATACAATGTTTTGCCTTTTTTTACAATACATGAAAAATTAATTGAACAAACATTTCAAGCCATTTTGATCCAAAACATACAGACAAAAATATTGACCTCTTTGCTGTCTATCGAGGTTACAATCAGCACTATATCTCTTTTGATTGGATCACAATCAATATGTGTGCCACAATACATAATTCCAAATGTAATCCTCCTTGTTTGCAATTTGAGTGAATCTACGAATATCCTTGATTTGCTGTTCTGAATTTTACACTTTTTGAAAAGACCACATTTCTAAAGGTGCACCTTCTTCAAACTGGTTCTAATTTTGATTATACTGTAGTTGTAATATTTATTTCAACTCTTTTCGCAATCTTAACATAATGTAAATGCATAATTCAAAAGGACCCTTCATAAACACAACATACATACACATGTACATGTGCTTTCCTCTTCGCCTTGACCCTCAGTTTGAAGTTTCAAAGCAGCTTGTGTCTAAAATATTTCCCTACAACGTAAAATACTTCTTCAAGGTGTTGACACACCATCAGCTTTCATTACCCCCTGTTATATAAATATAGGCAACTTCACTTTACTCATACATGATGTATATATACTTATAGTATTATTAATGAACAAGTCTGTATAAGAATACACTTTTAATTCTCGTTAGAGCAACAATACCAAATACAAGATGAAGAAATATACCAAACTAAGCATTAAAATGTTTATTGAAACAACGTATGTTCTCCAAAAACCCTCACTTTTTTAAAAGATTTTTAAGACATAATAAACAATCGAGACCATCCACCCGCATCATAAACATAAATGATAAGGAAAGGACTAAAAATAAAGGAAACGTGTCAAATGGATTTTGGCCAAATGCTTGGCCCTTCATCTTCAGCTCTGCTAGTTTATGTGTTCAAGGATTCAAGTTCATGCCATAAGATGCATGGATCTGATAATTTTTCCAAACTTTTCTAAGGTAGCAAGTCAGTTTCAGCAGAAAATTTAACTTGGACAATAAACAGAAGTGCTTACATCCTAAAGGATAATGCATTTTTTTAAATAATAATGTGTATTGTAGGATTTAAGAAACTTTATTAATTGGATAATCTGTTTTATAACAAGGCCCAAGCCAATATGTCTTTTTAACTTACATTGACTTTCAGAGAATGTGTTCAACAGACTATTTGCAGATATGTTATTAATGGAGAGTGATTTGTTTATCAGTGTCTACCGTGTTTTCCAGGTGAAAAGTCGCACCGCCCTATATGTCGCATTAGTCCAATAAAGTGGAAAAATCCATAAATATGTCGCTTCGCCCCATAAGTCGCATCTATTAATCCTCATAAAGCAACCGGACCAGACAACATCCCAGGGAAAGTTCTGAAGGAATGTGCGGACCAGCTCTGTGAGGTGCTGGCTGACATCTTCACCACCTCACTTGCACTGGAGTCAGTTCCCACCTGCCTGAAGACCGCGACCATCATCCCAGTCCCAAAGAGCTCCACAGTGACTGGTCTGAATGACTATAGACCGGTGGCCCTCACCCCGATAGTCGCTAAATGTTTTGAGAAACTGGTCATGTCCCACATCAAGGCAACCGTCAACATCAATGAGGACCCTCATCAATACGCATACCGTGAGAACCGATCAACAGAGGACGCCATTTCTTCCGTGGTCCACACTGCTCTCACCCACCTGGATCAGAAGGACTCATACGTGCGTCTGCTCTTTGTGGACTTCACATCTGCCTTCAACACCATGATCCCCCAAACTCTGATAGACAAACTATCTACACTTGGACTAAGCCCCTCTATTTGTAACTGGGTACTAGACTTCTTAACAGACAGACCACAGTCCGTGAAGATCCACAACTTCTCCTCCTCCACCATAACCCTCAGCACTGGCTCTCCTCAGGGATGTGTGCTGAGCCCCCTTCTGTTCACTCTGCTCACATATGATTGTACAGCCACACTTCCAGGCTGTCATATTGTTAAGTTTGCAGATGATACAGCGGTGGTGGGATGCATCACAAACAATGATGAGTCCAGCTACAGACAGGAGGTGGAACACCTGGAGAGCTGGTGCAAAGAGAATAATCTTCACATGAATGTGAAGAAGACAAAGGAGATGATTGTGGACTTCAGAAGGAACAAACACACCCATGCCCCACTGAAAATAGGTGGGTCTGCAGTGGAAGTGGTCTCCAGCTACAAATACTTGGGTGTACACATGAATGATAACCTCAGCTGGAGCAACAACACCACCAGCCTGATCAAGAAAGGTCATCAGAGACTCTACTTCCTCAGACGGCTGAGACGTGCTGGTCTGAGCAGCCCAGTTCTCACCTCGTTCTACAGGTGTGCAGTGGAGAGCGTCCTGTGCTCCAGCATCAACGTGTGGCATGGAGGCTGCACAGTTGAAGAGAGGAAAGCTCTGCAGAGAGTGGTGAAGGCTGCACAGAAGTCTGTTGGAGTCAGTCTCCCCACAATCACAGACATTTACACCTCCAGATGCAGGAAAAGAGCCACCTGCATCATGAAAGACCTCACTCATCCAGCACACTCACTCTTTGCCCCACTCCCCTCAGGACGGAGGTTGAGGAGCATCAAGTGTAGAACCACTAGACTGAGGAACAGCTTCTACCCTGAGGCTGTTAGACTCATGAATAAATAAAAATAAAATAAAAAATAAACACTGCAAAATATCACATCATACTGATGCTGATCTGTTTTCTTGTTGCTGTGTTCATCTGTGTTCATCTGTGTTCATCTGTGACCATCTGCTCATACAAACTCATGTTCGTGCTGCTGTTTATTTCAACTATATTAGGCTTAGTGTATTACTAGTTGATGTTTTTCTTAGTTAGTTCTAGATGTTATTACTGTTTTTCTCTTTCATTTGTTGTTGGATGTAACTGGGACCCCGTGTACATAATCTCGTTTTCATCACATGTACCACATGCGGTGCAAATGACAATAAAGACTCTCTGACTCTGACTCTGACTCTGATCTATTATGCGTCACCACTGACGCGTCGCATATGTTATGCGTCACCGCCCTGCTGCATATGGCGGCCACAGGAGCAAGCACGGAAGGACTTTACAAGATTAACACAGTAAAAACAATTGTTTGTTTACTGAAAATTATAGCAAAGATGTGTCTGAGCTTGACCTTTCCTTAATAAATTAACGTAATGGTCAAATCAGCTGGATTTAAAAAAGTAGTTTCGCTACGTGCACGTGCGCGGGTGGGACGGCTTCATTTCTTTAAATTTAGCAAGATAAACATTAAAAAATATATACAGGTAGTCCCCGACTTACGAGCGTGTTCCGTACCTACGGGCCATTCGTAAGTCGAAAATTCTAAGTAGGATCACAAAAATATAGGGAACCCTCGACTTACGAACGAGTTCCGGACCTAAGGACCGTTCGTATGTCGAAAAAAAGGTAAGTCGGATCATATAGTAAAAAAAAAAATTTTTTTATAAATGAATACATTTACAGTACTGTACAGTCACCAAGCACTTAGTCAAAGTCAAAGTCAAAGTCAACTTTATTGTCAGATCTGCAATATGTACAGTACAGGACATACACAGGACCGAAATTGCGTTTCTCTCAGTCCCTCGGTGCAACAGTAAACATCTAAACATTGAAACACTGAAACATATAATAATAGACATAAGCATAAAATAGTAAAACTAACACTGTCCTGAGTTTTTTGCATAGTGGTATAAGAGTATGAAAATTTACACCAACTCTAAAACTAAAACATTAAACATTTAATGAACATAATATTGTCCTGAGTTTTTGCATACTAGTATAAAAAAAGAGTATAAAAAGTATAACTAAAATAAACTAAAGGTTTCTAGCATTGACATTTGCAAAGTGGCAAAGCAGCGTATGAGTCAATGTACACAGTATATGTATGAGGTAGTAGTTGATGTTGTTATAGAGGCAAAAAGTGGCATATGCAGTAAGGCACATTGGGCATCCCTAAATAAGACCTAAATAAGACCGTTCAGAGCACACTGTATATGTACCAGCAGTGGTGTAGATATTAGAGTAGTGTAAATAAATGTAAACAGTAGTAATTACATGTAAGCAGTAGTAATAAAAGTAAACAGTATTAATAAATGTAAACAGAGAATGTAAACAGTATTATGATTATAGGCAGTGATGTAATACAGACATTAGTGCAAGTATGAGAAGTAGTGCAAACTGTATGAGCACATGACCGAGAGTTTAGTGAAAACCCGTTTGATGACACAGAGTCTAGTGTTAAAATCTTTGTGTTGAGTGGTAATGTGTGAGAAAGTTTTCGTGTTAAGGCAGTTCAAATGGGAGGGGGGGCAGAGCAGGCAGAGTGTTTAGCATTCTGACTGCCTGATGAACAGAGCTGTCTATCCTATTAGCCTATCCTAAAACAGTTTTTAAATAGATAGATAACTTTATTACAGACTCAGAGTCCAACCTACATAAGAGACAACGAACATGATAAAATAAAATACAAAATACAAATAAAAAATTATAAAAAAATAAAATAAAATAAAAGTACAATAGAAAAAGTACCTAACCGTTCAGGAGGCAATCATACCAATGTCTCCAAAGCACAGATGAATATTTCACTGCACTATATTTGACATTAGTCAACAGTAGAATAATTATATTATTAGACTTGTTTAAACTACAAATAAATTTATACATAAACTTTCTTTAAACAGCCATCAAAGTGCTGACGCGAGCAGATACAAACAGTTCACTGGCACTGGTCCATCTGGGTTTATTTTTAAAAAAGTCTTATGCCACGTCCTGACCAAGCGCGTTTTCAACGGCAAAAAGGCTCGTCACGCACGCAAGTGGACGCACTGGACTGGACCCAGTGCTGTCCTGACCAGAACGAGAAGCTGCGGCGGTGTGGCGGCGGGGGGTGTGGGAGGAGCTTACCGGTACACCGAGTTCCTCACTGCACTCCGCCAGTCTCTGTAGAGAGCAGACTTGACTGGTCGTGAAGGACTTGTCGCGAACACACAGCTACAATGAGTTTCTCTTCCATGACTCCGCGGGTTTTTTCTGTGTCCCAATACGTCACATAGTGCGCGCGCCCCCTCGTTTCCGCGTATAGGGACTCTCCCCCTCTCTCCTCCCCCCCCGACTCTCCCTGAACAACCAGAGTTGAACGGCGTTTGAACGTTTGAACGGCGAAAACGTTCAGCAATGATCAACGCGTGCTTGGAGGCTGAAGCGGGTTCACGTGCACGGAAAACGCTTTTCCAGCACGCTCAACACGCACGTGACGTGACGCCCGACGCCAAGACGTGGCTGGAGGTGTGTCCCCCATTGACTTTGCATGTAAACTGGACGTTCCTGCCGTTGAAAACGCGTTTGGTCAGGATGTACCATTAGTGCGTCATTATAAGCCACCTTATGAAGACTGGCTTTTTTTAAATTGCACCACAAATGTGCCGTATACAGTGATGTACAATAAGATCTAAACAAGTTCATTTTCACTTCATCAGAACAGAACTTACGAGCAAGGATATTTGCCTGAGCATATATCATTCGAACCTGACGGTAAATTTCCTCATCATCAGACCGATGGTCTGTCAACACATGACCCAGATAATTTACTTCATTTGCAACATTCAATAAAGTCCCAGACAGCTTAAAAAGTGGAAATACACTATTTTTGTCCTCTTTAGTGCGACAAATCAAAATGAGACTTTTAGAGGGGTTGAATATGATATCATGTGTCTCACGCTGAACAGACATGAAGCAGCTTCTGAAGACCAGCTGAACTTGGACTAAAAACCACCAAGTCATCAGCATACATAAGATGATTGATAATTGTATCTCCAACCATGCAGCCAGTTCTACACAGGTTTAGCTGCTTAGAAAGGTCACATAAAGGGAGCTAGCTCCCTTTATGTGAATGGAGCCTGCTAGGGAGGAGGGAGACAATTCAACTCACTCCTTAACTATGTTAGGATAGGCTAAGTGCTTGGTAACTGTACAGTACTGTACATTTATTTATTCATTATAAAAAATATATATATCTAATTTTTTTTCTGAGATGCATATTCGTAAGTCCGAAACGTCGTAAATCGGGGGCGTCGTAAGTCAGAGCAGAGGAGGCTTTTTTTGGACACATGAGCTGGGAACGGTCGGTGGACCCTAGCAGCCGAAACGGGAACTGCTGCCCCTAGCGGCCGAAAGTGGTACTGCTCCATTTTTTTCGTCAGAATGAATGGAAACTGTCATATCTTAGCCAAAAATTGATCTAAAAATATGGGGAAAAATCCATACATATGTCGCTTCGCCCCATAAGTTGCAGGACATGAAAATTAGTCAAAAAAACTGCAACTTATAGGCCGGAAACCACGGTATTACCCAGAATTTCTGGATGCAAGATCAAGTGCTTATAAGACCATTTCCTGTCAGAACAGTTTTTTCATCAACTTAAGTGTTACAGATGTTCTGTGTCAAGCTGACCTGAAAATAATTTGTTTTCTTGTTTCTCTCAAGTGATTTCTCTCAAGTGTTTCTTAAAATGGGAAAGCACTGGTGGCCGATGGCCATTTTTTTTCATGGGGGGCCGCCATCTAGTGGTCATAACAAAGGTACTACCTCAGAAGAAAAAAACACTTCTTTTAAAATTTGATACACAATTATATTTGTCCATGAATAAATCCAATCAGCTACTTAGACTACAAGCATGTTTTAAAGACAAAAAAACCTGGATGACCCTAAATTTTCTGATTTTAAACACAGACAAGACTGAGGTTTTAATTTTTGAACCTGAGCATCTTACCCAGCCAGCATGCATAGTTGGGCCCCACATGGGGTTATTGTGGGCTAGTTGGGTAATGAGTGGGCATGGGATTTATCTGGGCTAACTACATGAGACCCATATGGTTATCCCATAAAGGAACCCATTTTGTTGGCCCTGTTGGGCTAAATATATGGGTCCTATACAGGATTAATGTGGGCTAACTGGCAATGGGATAGAAATGGGCAATATTATATGGGACCCATGTGGTTTTAGTATAATGGGCCCAGCATGGGAAGCCCATGTGGGCTAACTGTATTTACCCCAAGTGGTATCAATGTGGGCTCACCTTACATGGGTTCAACCTAGGCATGGAGATATAGGGCCCACTACATTTTTATGTGGGCTAACTGGGAATGGGATAGAAATGGGCACTATTATATGGGACCCATGTGGTTTCAGTATAATGGGCCCAGCATGGGAAGCCCATGTGGGCTAACTGTATTTATCCCAAGTGGTATAAGAGTAGGCTGACCTTACATGGGTTGAACCTGTGCATGGATATATAGGGCCCACTACATTTTTATGTGGGCTAACTGGGAATGGGACAGAAATGGGCAATATTATATGGGACCCATGTGGTTTTGGTATAATGGGCCCAGCACGGGAAGCCCATGTGGGCTAACTGTATTTATCCCAAGTGGTATAAATGTGGGATCACCTTACATGGGTTCAACCTGGGCATGGTTATATAGGGCCCACTACATTTTTATGTGGGCTAACTGGGAATGGGACAGAAATGGGCAATATTATATGGGACCCATGTGGTTTTGGTATAATGGGCCCAGCACGGGAAGCCCATGTGGGCTAACTGTATTTATCCCAAGTGGTATAAATGTGGGATCACCTTACATGGGTTCAACCTGGGCATGGTTATATAGGGCCCACTACATTTTTATGTGGGCTAACTTGGAATGGGACAGAAATGGGCATCATTATATGGGACCCATGTGGTTTTGGTATAATGGGCCCAGCACGGGAAGCCCATGTGGGCTAACTGTATTTATCCCAAGTGGTATAAATGTGGGATCAACTTACATGGGTTCAACCTGGGCATGGATATATAGGGCCCACTACATTTTTATGTGGGCTAACTGGGAATGGGGCAGAAATGGGCATCATTATATGGGACCCATGTGGTTTTGGTATAATGGGCCCAGCACGGGAAGCCCATGTGGGCTAACTGTATTTATCCCAAGTGGTATAAATGTGGGATCACCTTACATGGGTTCAACCTGGGCATGGACATATAGGGCCCACTACATTTTTATGTGGGCTAACTGGGAATAGGACAGAAATGGGCATCATTATATGGGACCCATGTGGTTTTGGTATAATGGGCCCAGCACGGGAAGCCCATGTGGGCTAACTGTATTTATCCCAAGTGGTATAAATGTGGGATCACCTTACATGGGTTCAACCTGGGCATGGTTATATAGGGCCCACTACATTTTTATGTGGGCTAACTGGGAATGGGACAGAAATGGGCATCATTATATGGGACCCATGTGGTTTTGGTATAATGGGCCCAGCACGGGAAGCCCATGTGGGCTAACTGTATTTATCCCAAGTGGTATAAATGTGGGATCACCTTACATGGGTTCAACCTGGGCATGGACATATAGGGCCCACTACATTTTTATGTGGGCTAACTGGGAATGGGTCAGAAATGGGCATCATTATATGGGACCCATGTGGTTTTGGTATAATGGGCCCAGCACGGGAAGCCCATGTGGGCTAACTGTATTTATCCCAAGTGGTATAAATGTGGGATCACCTTACATTTCATTCATTCATTCATTCAACCTTTATTTAGTCAGGTAAATCTTTTGAACCTCATGGGCTCATTTACGAAAGCGACCTGCTAAAACTAAAGAACAATGAACAGCAATGGTAGAATTTCCTTAAACAATAAACAAACAAACAAACAATAAACAATAGAAAACAAAAGAGAAAAACAATTTTTTTTTTTTTTTTTTTACAAAGTATCAAAAAACTAGCAAAACATTATAAGGTAGACGTATAAAATCAAAGACAGGAACAAATCTGCATTGGTTTTTGCCAGGATTCCAACAGATTCTGAAAACCATTTAGAGAAGTCAAGTTCGAGAGCTTCAGATCTTTTTGTAAGATATTCCATGAAGCAGGAGCGGAATAGGAGAAGGCCCTTTTTCCAAGTTCAGTCCTCACTGACGGAACACTGCAGGTAATCATGTCCTGAGAGCGCACACTGTAGCTGCACTCACGCAAAGACATGTAGGAGGAGATGTATGAGGGCAGCAGACCAAGAAGTGATTTAAAGATGAAAATGTACCAGTGGAAGAGTCTGCGTGAGGTTAATGATGTCCAGTTAACCAGTGAATACAGGGTGCAGTGGTGGGTACGATAATCACAACCAGTTATGAATCTTAGTGCACCATGATAGACAACATCCAACATCCGCAGGGTGCTTGTAGGAGCATTCATGTAGAGAATGTCACCGTAATCAATGGAGGGAAGGAAAGTCACAGATACAAGGCGTTTCCTAACATTCAGTGATAGACATGATCTGTTTCTGAAAAAGAAACCCAGTTTAACTTTCAGTTTCTTCACTAGGTTTTCCACGTGGAGTTTAAAAGAGAGATGTGAATCGATCAGGATACCCAGATATTTATAGGAATCAACAAACTCAATAGGGACACCATTTGAAGATAAAATCAGAGGAAGAACTGCTGGGACCGACTTCCTATTTGAAAAAAACATCCCTTTTGTTTTATCAGCATTTAGGACAAGTTTGAGACGGAACAAATCTGACTGGATGAAGTCAAAAGCGGATTGCAGTAACTGGAAAGCCTTAGCTACTGTTTTAGCTCGGCAATAAACAACTGTATCATCAGCATAGAAATGTAAGGATGCATCAGGGATGCAGTGACCTACATTAGCTATGTAGATTGTAAAGAGAGTGGGTCCTAAAACTGAGCCTTGTGGTACACCATTTTTAACTGTTAAATAGCTGGAAGAAGTACCGTTATGTTGAACACATTGCCTCCGATTGGAAAGATAGTTTGAAAACCAACCGATGGTGTGCTCAGAGAAACCTATTTCTGAGAGCTTGTGACACAGGGTATTATGATCCACAGTGTCAAAAGCTTTAGACAGGTCTAAGAAAAGTGCAGCACAATAATCCTTAGCATCCAATGCTTCAACAACATCATTCAGAACCTTCAGAGAAGCAGTTGTTGTGCTGTGTTTTTTCCTGAAACCAGATTGATGAAGAGGTAAGATGTTAAATGAGTCCAAATAATTTTTGATCTGAGAGTTTATCAGTTTTTCTTGAACCTTGGCTAAGATGCAGAGTTTAGAGATTGGTCGATAATTATTCAGTGAGGTGGGGTCACCTCCCTTCAGCAAAGGAAGAACAAAGGCTGTTTTCCAAGCATCCGGAATGGTGTTTTGGCTTATGGACAGATTAAAGATGTGGGTCACAGGGACTGTGATGATATGAGCAGCCAGCCTTAAGAAATAAGGTGGAAGTTCATCTGGACCTGCAGATTTTTTAGGATCAAGATCATTTAACAGTTTATTTACCTCACTGACTGAGAACGGAGAAAAAGAGAAGGTGTGATTAACAGATGGTTGACTTGTAGGAGGGATTTGATTTGTAGAAGTTTGATTATTAGATAAAGTGGCTGATTTTCCGTTTGTAACTGTGTCAAATAATGAACTAGAAGCAACAAAATGTTTATTGAAACAGTTCAGGATCTCGTGCTTATTTGACACAGGAACAGAGTCAACAAGAAATTGTGATGGGAGGTCAGATGATTGGGGGGTGCCTGAGAGAGATTTGATGGTTTTCCAGAATTTTTTAGGATCGTTTAGATTTTTGGAGGTCTGAGATAAGAAGTAGTTACGTTTAGCGGCTTTGATGGCAGTTGTGCATTTATTCCTTAGCTGCCGAAATTTCAACCAATCAGTGTCTGAGTGTGATTTTCTTGCTACGGCCCAAAGATGATCTCTCCAGTGCAGGAGATCAGCTAGTTCAGGAGTAAACCAGGGGCTGTCACGGCTCTTTATCCTGAACTGCCGAAAAGGTGCGTGTTTGTTTACAAAGTAAATGAAACTATCACGAAAATCGTTCCAAGCGGTGTTCACGTCATTGATTTGTAGGATACGTTGCCAATCAAAGAGGGATAGATCCCAAAGGAATGACTGTTCACTGAAACGTTTCAAATCCCTTTTTTGAATTATTCTGGGCTTAGCAGGTGGAAGTTTAGTAGATCTAAGAGCTGCTATTACGGAATGATCACTCAAAACGTTAGCAAATACACCTATACCAGGAAATTTGTGAGGTGCATTTGTGAAAAACAGATCTAAGGTGGAAGATTTTTCGGGACATTTTATGTTTGGTCTGGTAGGAGAATCGATAAGTTGTGTTAGATTGAGAGATAGGCAACATTCCTTGAATTTATCACAGAGGGGGGTCGACTTATTCCAATCAATGTTGAAATCTCCAGCCAAAACAATCTCGTTGTGTTTTAAATTTCCTATGAATTCAGTCAGGGAGGACAGAGCTTCAGGTGTTGCGGAGGGGGGACGATAACAACCAACAACAGTTAAGGGCTGACCTCCTTTCAAAGTGATGTTCACAGCTAAAGCCTCAAACTGGTTTGCGATTGTTTTTTTAGATGCAATCCTGGCAGCCAACGAGTCTCTGATGTAAATAGCGACTCCACCTCCCTTTGTATTACGATCACAACGATAGATCTTAAATTCATCGATTGCCAGGTCATTTTTCAAAACATTATTGTTGAGCCAAGTTTCAGAGATAACGATCACATCTGCCCCAGAAGAAGTGATTAGGATTTTCAATTCATCAAGTTTTTTTAGAAGGCTACGAGCGTTTACATGCAGAAAACGGAGACCTGAAATATTTTTAAATTCATCAGGTGTACAGTAGTTAGTGGTTGGCCCTGGGTTTGGCTGAATCCCTGAGATCAATAACAACATTAATATCAGACATTTACTTGACTTCTTTGTCAGTGATGTGTAATTACAGGAGTTAACAGTGTGACATTTTGCCCCCATAATTGAACCATGTGAAACATTAATGCAGACACGATCATTCAGAACCCAAAAACAATGAAAGTCGCAGTGATGGGCAGATCCAGATGAGTTGATAAGATTCAGTGATTCCAGGTAGTCTGAGAGCTGAAAATAATGACAGTAATATGAATGATGCAGAAAAGTCTCTGACCATAAAGCGTCACAATTTAAGTGTGCAAACAGTTCCTTTGAGGAGGCCCAACTACAGAGGGTCCAGCCCCCCTGTGAATATGAATGGATGAGGTCCTGGTTAACACAAGCTGGATCCAGAATCAACGGGTAGAAACAAGCAATTTGCAGCAAACAGATGAGTGTGATGCCAGAAATGCCTCTTAAAATTAAAGGCATGATTGTAGCCTGTATCCGGACAGCAAAGGGACAACAGCGTGAACAGCACCAAACAACAGCAACAGCAGCTCCTGATCCTCAGTCGCGCACGATTCTCTCCGCCCGTCTGATCACAAGTAGCTCCCCAACAGTGTGGAACAGGCACCAAACAGCGACGATCCAGATCCTCCGCGCTTCACTTTCTGCTAGTCTGATCCACAAACAGCTCTCCTCCACGTTTCACTTTCTGCTCGTCTGATCCACAAACAGCTCTCATCCACGCTTCACTTTCTGCTCGTCTGATCCACAAACAGCTCTCGATGTGAAAACAGGCACCAAACAGCGACGATCCAGATCCTCCGCGCTTCACTCTCCGCTCGTTTGATCCACAAACAGCCCACAACAACGAAATGAGTAAGTCCGGAAATTCGCTCGTAAATTGGAACGGTTTTGCTAGCGCGACTACAAACACTCGTTTTTCATTGAAAAACTGCTTATGAGTGCATAAAAATGATCGGAAACGTGTGTCCACATGTTTAGCTAACGAACTGTGGTGAAAAAACACAGGAAAACTCAGTATTTTTTGCGTTTTTTCCAATAATTCGCCAGCTCGTAAGTCCGGAACCTCGTAGATCAGAGCGCTCGTAAATCGGGGACTACCTGTATATATGTATATATATATATATATATATATATATATATATATATATATATATATATATATATATATATATATATATATATATATATATACAGTATTTTCTGGTGTATAGGTCG
>JBBPBX010006191.1:0-33673 GCA_038048925.1 Garcialebias charrua
ATAAAGCAAACTAATACTAATGTGGTGCACCTGAAAATGTCACCACAATATTTGGTTTTCTTATGAATGTAAAGTATTTCCATGTGCAGCTGATCCTATTTTCAAATATATGTTATATTTTGTTTGCGGTTCGGCAAGTTAATATGCCTGCATTTTTATAGTGTTTTTCTGAGGAGCGGTGATGACGAAGCGGAACCTTTGTTTTGGGGGGGTGCGTTGCTTCCAGGTTGGTTTTGGGGACGGACTTCACATGCTTTCTGGAGCTAAACGGCAAAACAATGGTCGTCATCTTTGACTCCTAATTTTATTATTCTTCAGGTCAGTACATGGTGAAAACACATCACAACTATGATGTAAGATGTTTACCTCTTATGTGAACAGCACATATCACTGTGTGGCGGTTTCTGTGCAGTAGTTGCAAGTAAACAGTCACGTTAAATCTGGCAGGATGCCAGCTCGCGCTGGGAAGGTCGCACGAGGGAAAGTGAATAGAAGGATGTGATATCTTATTAACTCTGGGTTTTGAGTTTCACTTTTTGTTTTGTTTGAATGATATTCAGACCAAGTGTGGGAACTGAGGTTAAAGGTGGAACAAGGTTAGATTCTGCATTTGTTTTGTAAGTCTTGTCATTTTATTTTTGATCGGTGTTCAGTTAAAGTCAGTGTATATTTTAATGCTTAGATCAGTAAATATACAGCTAAGTGAAGTAGAGCCTTTGATCGGTGTTCAGTTAAAGTCAGTGTACATTTTAAATGCTTATATCAGTAAATATAGAGCTAGATGCAGTATTTGACATATTGTCTTCATCTAAGTGAAGGGTGAAAATGTGAAAAGGTTAATTACTGTAACACTGGTAAAAGAAGGAAACCAGGTTTGTAAATCATTAATACTGTAGTGATACACCTAGCCTCTGATATTTCTGTCTTGACCTTCAAGTACACCTCTCCACATCTCTCTGAAACTCTAAGTGTTACACCTTCTTGAAGCCCTCAAGGAGACAAATTGACACTTATATTTTGGTTAACAATTATTATGAATTGATGGACACTAATTAATCAGATTGAACTTTCTCTTTAATGTGTGTTAATTCAGAATTGATCAAACAGTATTTTTGTCATTTCAATGATGATTTTACTAAACTGGTATATTTTAAATATGACAAAGTTAAGAGAACATCTCAGAATGATCATGCTTTGAACTGTCTGCTCTAGGCAGAATAAGTGTCGAAAGTTGAAGGAACAATCCTTCGTATTTGTTTGAACTGTTTTTGTTTCAAAGGAAAAGTGCTAGACATAGCTTGCTTTCGGTCTCCCGTCCTTTCTAAAAACAATGAATCAGTTCTCAAAACAAAGTACTGACTTGTGCACATGCACCTGCATCTTCTCACGTATGTTTTCTATGTTTTGTCTACCCTATCATCTGTCACTCAAACTCACTCATTTGCAAAGTCACACCCTCTCTAGGGGTGCAACAACCAATCAGCAGGAAGTATGTGACTAAGTCACACCCCCTTCTTAAGGGGCACTTCCTGCATTTTGGGTTAGAGTTTCGAGGAGTACGAACTGTCAACCTGCTCTCTCCTCTGGAAAGCCGGAGACGGACCGGTCATGTGTCAACGACCCACGTCTCCGCTAGGATCATAGTAAAGCCTTACTGTGATCCTGTCACTCTTCTGGAAGAATTTGTTTTCTAGAGTTTTATTTTGAAAGTCAGTCTGTGCGCTTGACCGTTGGTCCCTGCCGAGGGAGGCGAGTTCCTCGTATCGTGAATCAGCACACTCACGCTGAAGTCCAACTGGACGGCCACTGGACAAACCCATCCACGTGTGTGTCCACAAACTTCTCCACTCTTGTCTCCAAGAGACGAACCTTCAACAGGTAACGAGCCGTGGTGTGTTTGAGCGTGCGGGAGCCCAGCAGTCTGCTCGTGTGGGGGAAACGGTGTCACCCAGTCTGGTTCAAAGTAACCAACTTTAGCAACTTAGCTTCCAGTATTCCTTCCTCCTATTTCTTATTTTCATAAGCTATTTAATCTGTCAAGTAATGTGCCAACAGTTAAGTTTTAATTGTCTGTTTGTTTTAATTTGAATTCTTGTCAACGTAGTTATTAAATCAGAGCCAATATCGATACAAATGTTTAATGTAATTTTTGTGATAGTTTCAATAAAAGGTCTATTTTTGGTAGACCAACATAAATTGAAGTCTAAGCGTGAAATTACATTTCTGATTAATCACAGTAGAAACAATTTAGTATCGGAAAAAGGAAGAACTCGCACTTTGGTGGCAGTTTGTGCAAGATTAAAATCTGCTAAACTGCGCATCCAATAATGGTGGCTCAGTAAGTGTTTAAATACCTTACTAAACATCATTTATTCTATTACAATACCGTACAGGTACACTGTAAAATATTGGTTTGTTAACAAATCCTATAAATAAACATGCTTTCTGGAGCTAAACGGCAAAACAATGGTCGTCATCTTTGACTCCTAATTTTATTATTCTTCAGATGGTGTGTCATCACTGTTGCAGCAGTCCTGACACTCGGGACCTGTAACATATTGTCTGATTATTAAGTAAGTACATTTTTGGGAAATTGTTCAGTTCTACAGGGAAATGCACTTAAGTTGGAATAAGTGACCTTAGTATATTTTAGTTGATATAGATCAAGATATCTCCATTTTTAAAAGGGGATGATGTGGTGTATTTACCCCCATGGTTTTATGGAGTTGGTACAGTCCAGTTCTAGTGAGACGCTCAAGCGCTCAGCGCTCACGCTCTTTTTGTCCTCCCTCGGTTTCCTTACTTCAATAAAGTAATACGTAAAAATGGTCCGAGCCTCCTCTGCTCTTTAAGATATAACAGTTCTCAGTTAAAGGATTGCAAAGCGATGTAGGACTGTTTTGTATGTGACACAAATGTATTAAATATCCCTTCTTCATCCCAGAGCTGGACTTTTATTTTGTTTTTTTTTGCCAAAAGTCAAGTGATCGCTTTATCCTTCACTCACAGGAATTAGGAAATTGATTCGTCACGAGCGGGAAAAAAAACTCATGTCCAAAGTGGCTGGTGAAGTTCTACTGATTTTAGGGTGTTTTTGTGTTGTAGGACGAGTGATTCATGGTTTTATTATATTTTTTAGAACGTTTTATTGCAATCACAGAACTTCGCAGCGCACAGACAGGACATGTAGTGGGGGCGGAGCATTCCAGACATGCCAGAACCTGCACTGATCAGACATGAGGAAATCACGAGCGAATTAAATCATGTACAACGTAGCTGCGTGAACCTCTGATGATTTCTGCTGGTTTTTGTGTTGTTGGACAAGTGCTCTATTATATTTTTTTAAACGTTTTATTAACATATAATCACAGAATATTGAAGCGCTCCGAGCAGACATTCAGCAGGGGGCGGAGCTGAGAACTCAAGTTCAACAGAGAACGGACTGTGGCTCCCCCTCAGAGCCATATATGGCGGGAGCAGAATGCTTTTACCTGCTGGAAAATGTTCTAAGTCCCAGCGTTCTCCTGAAATTACATAGTGAACCTTTAATATTAGAACAATACTAGCTTAAGATTTTCATTAATGAAAAGTGCGTTATAAATTAAATTCATTATTATTATTAAGGATTAGCTAAAAGTATCAAGAGGCTATAGCAAAAACTCCAGCAAGAAACTGTAAAGGCAGCAAGAGGCTAGAGAAAAGTAGCAAAAAGACTAAGGACAGCAAAGAGTAAGATAAAACCTTAAAGTAGCAAAAGGCTAAAAAAAATGCTAGCTAAAAACTAAACCTATAAGACAAAAAAAGAGACGACGAAGCAGAGTTCAGACAATATTTTTAAAGGAACTACAAAAATGTCCATGTTTTGATGCACAAGCTGCATTTTATGTACCACCAATGCTTTCTGTAAGAAGTTTGCAAAAAGATGTGACATTGTTTTTGACTTTTCAAAAGGTAGCTAGTGTGTGATATTGCCTGTGTTACTTGTAAATAACTAAACACTGTGACTAAAACATGTAAACTCAAACCTGTTTCTCGTGTCACCAAAATCCCAGTGATATCCAAAATGTTTTTCCTTTCAGATTTATGAAAAAAAAAAAAGGCTGTAAAATAAGTCACTAGACAAAAAACAAACCAAAACTAAATGGTAAAAAAGTGGCTCTTCAGCATGCTTCAACACTGCACCTTTTTTAAAATTAAATATAGAATGTAAGGAATCTCCACCACGTCATGCCCAGCTGATTTTTATTTATTTATAAAATGTGTTCATTGAAAAAAAACCAATACAAAACAATCCCATAAACTATAACATACAAAATATAAAAGGTAGCAGAAAGAAGAAAAAAAACCTTATATCTGCCCTTTTCTAATCAGTTCAAACAATAATAATCTTCAGTAACAGAACAAAATGAATAACTCTTTCTAATTTTTCTAACTGATACAATACACATTACGCTACTTCATATATTTTTTTAACAATTCAGTTTTGATCATTTTCTTAAATGTACACATTGACTTGGCATTTTTAACATCATTCTCCAAACCATTCCATAATCCAATTCCCTGGATTGAGGTGGACCGACCCTTCAAACTAGTTCTGAATTTTGGTTTTACAAATATGTGTCACCTTAAGATTATAACAACTTTGTCTTTTAACAAAATGCATTTGGATAATTAAAGGTAATGTGTTATTCTGAGCTATACATAACTGATAAAATATTATAATCTACCAAATCATGGAACTTCAATAACTTCAGATTAAGTCATTGGTCTGAGTGAGCTTCCACACAAATGACAGACACCGATGAGAATTGTTGGTTTATTCATTATTTTTTAAAAAGTGCATTTAACAGTAACAGCCTCGTCACAATGCATCATATACCACATTAGCATGTCTGGCTAACAGCCTGGATAATACAACATGTAGTGATTCTGAAATTAGCACTTTATTGGACAACATTTAAAATGTTAACTTAGCATCACATCTGGTAGATGACAAAGCAGTAAAGGTGGTTCTTAATTCTTTTAACTTGTGCTGACGGCAAGAAATGCAATCAAAGGCACAAATTTTATTTTTCCTATAACAAAGATCTGATAAATAAAATAAGGCTATCTTTAAAGTAAAAAAACTGAAAGTGCCCTCTTTGGCTTTTTGCTAAACCTTTCATTCACATTAAAAAAAAACCACAATGTTTCTTGTCGGCACCCACATTTATAAAAGCTATTTACACTTTTCCAGGCTTCACATTATGTACACACTAAACAAACTGACCTGCTCCTTTCAGCAAAAACAACACTCATTCTTTCAGATATGTTTCTTTTACAAGTACTTTGGCTCGTACTGGCTTTATCCTATCCCTACTGTCCACTGGCAGGGTCCGCTCTCAGTGCTGGGTGGATGGAGGTGAAGAGGTGTAGAGAACGACAAGTTCCCGGTGCTCCAGGAGTGAGGAAGAAGAGGAGTAGCAGGGTGACTGGCAGAGGATGATGAGGCGTGAGCGGCCAGAGAGGAAAGTGGCTGATGGAGGAGAGTTTCTGCCACGGACAAGCACGGAGCTGAACGGATGGAGCGCAGCACCGCGTCTTCTGTTACAAAGTGACAGAAAACATAATTAAAACATTACGTTTGCTCACTCAAATAACAAATAAACAAAGTACATACAAAGTATAGAGAAACTGCATTTCAGGCTAAAATGCTGTGTGAATGCTTATTGCAGAAGAACTTGCTGAAAAACAGCTGAAATAATCTAAAATAAACATTCTGAAATGTAACTAAAATGGAAGAACAAGCCTAAATTAGCAGAAAAAAGCAGAGAGAAAACATATTTGCTGAATAAGGTTTAAATCAGTAGAAATAGCACAAAAATTAGGAAATTAGCTAAAAAAAAAGCTGAAATAATCAAAAAGTAGCTTAAAAGGCAAAAAGAAGCTTAAACTACCAGAAGGGGGTGGAAAGAACTGAAATGAGCTAAAACAAATGTGGAATTAAATGGAAAAGCTAAAATTAACATCAAAATAGCTAAACACTAGCTGAAAGAGCAGAAAAAGCTGAAATTAGCAAAAATGAGTTAATTAGGCCGAAAGTAGCAGAAATTAACATGAAAACCTTGAATGTATCTAAAAACAGCTGAAATTTGCTTAAAGGGGACCAAAGATGCAAAATTCACTTTTTAATGTTTTTTTTTAACTCAACTTTGGTTATGTACTTCTTAAAAAAACAGTCCTAGGGCCAAAAAAATGCACCCAGTGGTATATTTACTCTAAGTATATTTATTTTTCAGTGATATAAATGTCTCGTTTTCAAATCCTGGCGCTTGTGATGTCACAAGCGCCAGGACAACCCACCCCAACCTGAGTCCAGCCCCTCACCTAGCAACCCCTGGTGATGCTCCACCCACTTCAGTATAAAAGACGTCACGGTTGTTTTTCCTGAGTTCATCTCAGAGTTCGATGTTTCGTTGTTGTTAAAATGCAGTACCGCTAATAACTAATTATCTATCAGTAAAAACGAAAAAACTTATTTACGGGCTCTTAAATCAACCGGACGACTGCTCACGGACCATATCCGGTCAGCGCCGGATGTGGTCCGTCAAAAAAAGCGGTCCCCGCTAGAGAGAGCGTGTATAGCAGTTAGCAGCCAGTGTGTTACTCTGCAGCCTTATTGCTTGTTTTCGAAGAGTCAGACGAAGAGTTTTTAACATGGAGGGTGAACTTATGGATGTTTCTCAGCGGCCTACGCGACGCGTCAGCGCCTCATTTGCCCTGCCCAAAATGGCGTCTGCCTCTGGGTCTGACTCAGGGTCCCCTTTGGAGGGCGGAGTTAATGTAAACAGATTTTTGAAGGGCGTGGCCTTATCATAAACAGCCTGTTCAGAACGGAAGTCAGAAAAGGCACAACTAGAAAGGGGATATTTTATTTTATTATCCAAGAATTATTTTGTGCATTAAATTGAATGAACATGGTCTGGATAGCCCACAGGTGAAAAGGTAGAACAAGCTTAAATTATTAGAAGAAAGCAGAAAGAAGTTGTTTGTCCAATTCGGCTTGAAGAAATGGAAATGAGCACAAAGCAGTGGATATTATCTGAAAAAAGTTGAAATGAGTAAAGAAAAAAAAAAAACTACTGAAAAGTACTAGTACCGGTAGCTAAAAAAGCAGAAAGAAGTTTAAATTATCTGAAGGAAGTGGAGAGAGCACATTTTTGCTGAAGTGGGCTGAAAAAAAATTACCGGCAAATGAGTGCAAAAAATGCGGAATTGGCCAAAAAAAGAGAAGCTAAAATTATAAATAAATCAGCTAAATATTACAGTAACTGAAATAGCAGAAAAAGCTGAAACTTGCAGAAATAAGTTGAAAGGAGCATACAGGTAGTCCCCGACTTACGAGCGCTCTGACCTACGAGCGCCCGGACTTACGAGCTGGCGAAAGAGAAGTAAATTTGTAAAAAATACAGCACTTTTTTGTGTTTTTAGATGAAAGTGTGTTAGCTAACCGTTTGGAAACACGTTTCCGACCATGTTTATGAACTAATATGAACGTTTTTGATGAAAAACGAGTGTTCGTAGTAGCGCTAGCATAAATGTTCCAACTTACGAGCGAAAATCCGGACTTACGAGAACACGTGCTTCGTGTTCCAACTTACGAATTTTCGTGTTACGAGCAACTCGCAGGAACGGAACTCGCTCGTAAGTCGGGGACTACCTGTAATTAGCTGAAATTAACAGAAATAAGTTAGAAGAAGCACAAAAAGGTTGTAGTTAGCAGAAAGAATCTAAAAAGATCCCAAAACAGCTGAAGAAACAGCTGAAATTAGCTGAAAAACAAAAGTTTAAATTTGCACAGCTGAAAGAAGCTAGAATGTGAACGGAGCAATAAAAGGTTATAAACAGATCTAAAGGTTTGAAAGATGTAAAATGAGCTAATTCATTCCTATGAGAAACAAAAAAATGGCTGAAAAGACTTAAATATTTCAAAAAGCAAAAGTTGCACCAATACCAAAAGTCATAGCATCCTTCTCCTGAACGAGCTGAACATTTTGATTTATGATTTGGTGAAATAACACAAAAATTGTAGAACGAGAAAAACGCACGAAAGAAAGATGGATCACAACAGAGTTACGCGTTCACACAATTCATTCAACCTGTATTTAGTCCGGTTAATCCCACTGAGCCTCGGGACTCATTTACAAGAGAGACCTGAAGTAGAAAGTGTGCGTCGACTTCCTTACCTTTACTGTACGTGTCAGTAGGAGGCGTCAGTAAGCTCTTTGCTTGTTTGTTGCCTGCTTGTGCTGCTTTTTTGTAAAACTCAACAGCTGTCCTCAAATTCTGCTGCACACCAAAGCCGCTTTCATAACACTGACCCAAAAAGAACAGGGCAGTGTCATCCTGAGCACACAAACAAACAAACAAACAAACAAACAAACAAACAAACACAGTGTTTGGGTGTTCAACCATCTCTGCAAAGACTAAAAGGTAAATTCACCTCAAATAGCCTCATTTCTGAGTAAACATCAATGTCACAGAAAGATCTAGAAGAGGACTCACTCCGCTCTCTGCTGCCATCTTCAGGTACTCGACAGACTTGCAGCCATTTCTCAATGGATCTCGAGAGTACAACGAAGCCAGGCAAACCTGAGCCTGAACAGGAGAAATAAAATGTTTTAATTTAACCAGAGAGCTTTAAATTAAGTTTAGAACCATAGATTCTTAGGGGGAGAAATAAAAATGAGTAAAGAGCTTACAGAACAAACCAATCCAGGTGTAATGTTTTCAATTTAAACACTCCTAAATGACAAAAAATACATTTAATTTGCAAGCCATGTTGATGTTTTCATCTTGGTTCAATTAATTAGATACTATAGTTTTATTTAGGAGCTTCTTTGTACAAGCCAATCCAAGAGGACGCAAAAAAATCTGTTTGTTTTGTTGCTTACTTTTTTTTTTACTTATCATTTTTAACTGTGTGGTTGAAAGTTGGGGCTTTTGACATGATAGGACTAGCACAAGAAGATCAAAGGTGTACCAATCATTGTGTTTTAGTGAAGAGGCCAATCAGGCACACAAAAAAAAAATTGGCTTCTTGATTTTTTATTCTCGTCTGTGCTTCTTTAACTGTGAAAAGTACATATTTATTATTTCTACAAAAGAACATACACAAACAACAATTACCGGTATACAAGAAATACAACAAAACTCTTTTTTTAAAGTAATGAGGAGTGATCAAGCATTTTTAATTAATTTGGATAAATATGCACTAGAGATACAAAAAGGTGTTCTGAAAAGCTTTGCACATTTAAATATATTTATATTTTGTACCTTGGTGAGGCCAGCTTTGGAAGCTTCTTCCAGTAAGTTAATAGCAGTGTTCAACTCCTCCACACTCTGCTGCCCCCTGCTGGTCAGAAGCAGCTTTGCAGAGCGATACTGAGCTTGTTTGTGGCCGCCGGCTGCTGCCTGCCTGTAGTAATACAGAGCCTGGGAGAGAAAATAAAGGTGCTATTGAAATATTAACGTTTAAAATAAATAGTAAAACTGTTGAGCACTATTTTTCATACATTTTCAACATTCATAGAAGATCAAGTAAGTGTTCACAGACACTGACATCATCAAACCAATGGGTATGATGATGATGACTGAAACCAAAACTCTCACAAACCAACAAAGTAACACATTTGAAGGAGTGATAACTGGACTAAATGCGCAGAATCTTTCATGTTTGCTTCTCCAAACAGGGAGAAGCTTGTTAAAGGTTCCCTAATAAGTAAATAATAACCTAAACTGACTTACGCCGGTATAGTTTCCCCTTTAGTGGATTAATATGTAGTTTTCCAAAAAGGCAGAATCACATTTAGAAAAAAATGTAGCTATCGACACCATGGATGGATGGATGGATGGATGGATGGATGGATGGAAGGATGGAAGGAAAGAAGGAAGTGTTCATGACTTGCACATCCACTAAACTCAATGCAGTCTTAACAGCTTGAGATGCATTTTTGTACAAATAAATAAATAATTTATTTTTATAGAAATTCCTGTCTGGCAGTACTTACTCCAGAGTAAATCCTTACCAATGATAGTCAGTCAAAGTTATCTAATATACAAAAACTTATATAAAAATTTTACCTTTGTTTTGTTCTTTCTGACCCCTCTTCCTTTCTCGTAGCACACAGCTGTGTTGAACTGTGCCTTACTGTAGCCATGTTGAGCTGCAGCCAGAAAGCAGCTGAAAGCTTCCTCATGTTTCTCACTCTTGGCATTTTCTAAACCTGATGAACCATGAGGGGGAAAAAAAATCAGGCTAAAAACACTAAAAACATCATTAAATCATGACACAAAGCACATAAATGTCTGCAAACTGTAATGGGTCTGTGACATATTCGAGTAAATCCTTACCTATGATGTTAAGAACAACAGGAACGCTGCTGTCTCCAACATGTCTGAAGTGAAGCTCTGCTTCTGCCAGCCTTCTTTCTGATGCTTCCTAGAACCATAAGAGTGGACAAAAACATGACATTAGAAAAAGATGTAAATTATGTCCAGTATAGATGTGGTTTAAAAAAAGAAAAAAAGAGAGACTTTAAACAAACAACAAAAAAAAAGTCAGACTTTCACCGTATCTTTCTTCTCTGTGGTGTTTTGGTTGGCATCATTCTGCAGAGGACAGGGCTCAACAATAGGGGATTCTTCTGTGTGCCAGGGACATAAAATGTGTTACACTCCAGCAAATACTGAGTTAAAATAAAATAAAAAAAGACAATATTTTGAAAAGTATTTGACCACAGTGAGACAAGACAAACCTTCTTCATAGTAAAGCTCCCCCTGGTGGTCAGAGATGAAACTGTCAGAAGTTAGATCCTCGCTGCTGCAGCTGCTTTGAGATGGAGACTGATCCCGGTTCTGACTCTTTGGCCCGGTCTGCAGACACAAGACGCTTCTTCTTTTGGGCAGGACATCACGCCTCGATACTGCAGACAACACACAGAAGCAACACAACAGTGTCAAGATTCTAATCACAAATTGTGCAAAACTATTCTTTGCTTCTAAAAAAGCTAAGTCTGGTCCTCTGGACATTCAAAAAACAAAAACAAAAAAAATTGTAGAATTGGTTGTTCCTTTTAATTCTACAGTTTTTTTTGCTTTGTTTTGTTTTTTGAATGTCCAGAGGACCAGACTTAGCTTTTTTAGATTTTTCTACCTGGATTATTGAGCATGCATCAGGGTAGTCTTCGCTTCAAGTTTCAATTGATAAAATGAATGAGGTTCAGTTCCAATTGGTGCATGATGGGTGAAGGTGCATGATGGGTGAAGGTGCCAGAAGGGCTTACATATTTCCAGCAGGATCCGGTATCCACACTTGTGCACAGCTGAGGGAGCTGTCAGGGTTCCAGGATTGGGATTGGGCTCAGAACCCAAAGAGAACGTGGAATGGACCCTTCTGCAGACCTGCATGAACAGCACCGTAACTGCTCCCTGTGGAGATACGTAAACATAATTATCACAAGACAGTCCCGTAGGTCACTCAGGACACTCTTCACGTCAGTAATTTACAGTCAATGTGCCACAATGCGAGAACCAAAACTCTGAGGTTTTAGTACAAATAAAGCTTTGCGTTGAAAAAGGGTGAATTTAACATTGTGTTTTTAAAAAGCACATCATGCATTGACAGCTGGCTTTGAAGTAACTGCAGAAAACTGATATATCAAGTAGCTTTAGGGTAAAAATAATAACCTGCAGAAACAAACAGCTGGGCCTGACTCCACAAGCTGTCCGGAGGTTTGAAGTTGTTTATTGTGATCACAATTCAATCTGAATGTTGGTCATAAAAAGCTGAACTATTTAATAGAGATGCATGATATTATCGAAATGGTACCCGTATCGGCCGATATTAACGTTAAAGTTAAATATCAGACATCGGCCAATCCATCAAAATAATCACAGATATAAAAGGTGCTGTTTTTGTATGACATCACAACATGATGACGTCACGCCTGATCTGATCACGGCGAAGAGGAAGTCAAAATGTCGGCGGTGTGGAAGTTTTGTTTTTCGTTGAGGATATTGGATTCTGAAGATTTTTGGACTACGTTGAGCCTCGCTACATCGTCCCCAGTCTGGGATATTTTTCCAACATAACCTGACCCCAGTTACAAGCAGTCATTTTTCCGACGTCATTGAGAAGCTAATAGCTGATAGCACTTAGGTTGAGTTTTACCACAGACATTTGGACGTCGTGTTAGCCCCGTTAGCATGATTAAGTCTTACGGCACAATGGATAGACAAAAACTTTGAACTTAAAAAGGCCGTCCTTCATGCACAGGAGTGCAGAGGATCCCACTCTGCAGCTAGGAACCTGGAACAAGCCTCCACAAGTGAGACAACATCACGGGTGACTTAATAAATAACATTTAACACTTTTCATTTAATATAAGTTAAAGTTTTATGCATATCATATGGCTGTTACTGAATATATGTCACCAGCTCTTATAGCTGTTAAAACAATTTTTGCAGCAAGTAAGTCTAAATAAGAGGGCTATGTTCTGACAAAGGAAATTATATAAAAATATCGGTATCGGTTATCAGCCAAATAAATTTGATCATATCGGCCAAAAATCCAATATTGTGCATCTCAGCCCTAACTGGTCCCTCTTGTAAATGAGTCCCTGTGACTCAACGAGGCTAGCCTGTATAAATAAAGGTTGAATGAATGAATGAAACTGTTGTGTTTACCAAGTTGTTCCTAAATGTCAGTGTGCAGGCCTTTGACAACTGTGTTAAAAATAAACTGCAAGAAAAAATGTACAATTATCTTCTGACATCTAAAAGATGATCCGGGACATAAAGATGAATAAATCTTTTGTTGCATATTTTGAAAATGCAACAACTGAAACGTACCCATCCCACAGCATCCAGAGCTGTGTAACGTGACAGCTCAGTAAACCCAAACTGAAAAGTCCTCTGCTTGTTCCTCCTCTCCCCATCCTCCTCCTGAGATCTGCAATAAAAACAGCACCAAGAAGTCTTAAAATTAATCATCGTTTTTACATTTCTAGTCAATTGCAATGTCAGGAACAGCCAGATGGGTTTGCTTCTGTTCATCGGACACACACACACACGCACACACTCACTGCAGATGCTGCTGGATGATGCAAGCAGCTGAAAATCAGGCAAGGACAAATTGGGTTCAAAGAGAGGGTAAAAGAACAAGCGAGGACAGCGAGGAGGTTCCTGTCTGAGAGTTAACCTTCATCCGAACGTTCTCTTTTCAAATCAAAACATAGACAGCAGCTTCAGGAATAACAAAGAAAAGTTCAAAGTGTTTTTCATCTGCTCTTTCTTCAGACCTTGCCAAAGTGAAAAAAAAAGGGTGGAAAAAAAAGAACATAGGTGTTAAAAGTAGATCTACTGCAGTACTGTATAAAGTAAAGGATTTGTTGAATGACAAAGCTCTGTATTTGTTATATAATACCATTTTTGTTCCACATTTAACTTATTGTGTTGAAGTTTGGGGAAAGGCGTGTAAAACTATAAGAAAGCCTATTTTTATTTTAAGAAAAAAGAGCTGCGAGAATTATTACAAGAAAGCCTTATGTCATCCATCAAATACATTATTTTATGATTTGGTGGACTATAATATTTTGTTGGTTATGTATAGAGCGCATAATAACGTACTGCCTTCAAACGTTCAAATGCTTTTTGTTAAGAGAAGGAGCTGTTATAGTCTTAAGGGAACTGAGATTTTTTGCAAAACCTCAGTACAGAACTAGTTTCGCCCATTTTCTTTTGTATAACTTTTAAAATGTCGGTACGTTGTGTCACATTTGGGTGTTCTAACATCGCCAGCTCTGTAGACGACTACGATCGGGTTCCAGCCCTTCATCCTCGGAACCTTGCTCATCTGACNGATTTGCATAAAATTTCCCATGGATGCTCAATAACCCCAGAAGAAGCTTGCAATATTTTGCTGATTTCATGACTTTCCAAGTTGCACCATCAGCAGCTAAAAATTCTAATTTGTACTTTTTATATTTGCTAAACCAAGTTCCTCTACTGGAAATAATTGGGGTACGTTGGTATGTTTTTATTTTAATTTAATTTAATTTATTTGTGTATACATCCTTTTAGCATCAAGCTCAAAGTGTGAGTCAAGTCTTGCAGATCCAGTATAGTTCTTAGAATAAATTCTTCAGACTGTCTTGGTTGGACCTCATATTTACCAATAAAACTGACTTCATGATAAATTATTCTTTAAATGGAGTGGGCAACATTGAAGCTGTTGCTGATGCAAACTGATCAGTGTTGGTTCATGTTACTGTACCTCTAACAAGTGCACTGCTTCCTCATGCTGTTGGTCAGTTTGAAGCCAGGCCTGCACAGAAGACACAGAAACGTACGGTGACAGCTGACACTGTGATCACAGTCTGAGAGGTACACCGCACATCACACAGCTGACACAGTGTCCACGCAGCAACCTGGAAAAGACTCATCACCGCACCGGTACACTGAGAGATGCTGCTCTTGATGGCACAGCTCAGATAAAAGGAAACTGATCTACAAGTCAAAGTGTGTGGAAGACCAAGAAATGCAACCCCCTGCAACTCCATAAAAGTTAGGACGTTGAATTTTTTTTTTAAACTAACACCGAATTCAATTATTTGAACATCTCATGAACCCATTCATTATGGAACATAATAAACAAAAGAAATGTTTTTGGAGAGGACTGCTGCTCTGTAGGTCTTTGTCAGATTTTTCATTTCATGATAAAAAATGTTTTCATTTGGTGAGAAGTCTGGACTTAATTCACCTCTGGGAATCTGGTACTAGGCAGTCACGCTGTTGTAACGGATGAAGTACATAGTTCAGTACTGTCTTGCTGAATTGTGCTGATAGGCCTTACCTGAAAAGAATAATAATCTGGATAGGAGCGCATGGTTTGAAATTTGTATATGCTGTTCTGCGTTGATGGGACCTTTCCAAATGTGGAAGCACCTCTTGCTATAGACACTAATGCACCCCTATACCATCTGAGAGGCAGGCTTTTCAGCAATGCATTGATAACAGAGGTACAGCAGAGGAATTGGTTAACAAAAACACTTTTAATTTTCTATTTATCTGCTCAAAGAACTGTTTTTCACTTCGCTTCAGTCCATTTTAAATGACATGTGCTTTGGCACAGAGTAGATGGCAGCATTTAAGATAAGATAAGACTTCATTGATCCCGCAGGAAATTGTTGTGCCAGAGTTTCAGTACAAGGGAACATATATAAAGAATTACAAGATATAAAAAATAACAGAGAATATATAAAATACCAGCAACTAAGTCCGAAACCAGTCCAGTACAGATAGAAACATGAAAGTGTTTATTGTGTTAAATAAGTGTTTATTTCTGGATGGTGTTCACACATGAGCTCTTTAATAACCTGCATTTGTGAATGGCTCATTTTTGGAATTGGGGTTGTAAAACTCCTCTTGTGGCAAACAAACAACTCAGGAAAGGTTTGGGCTATTTGCATCTATTTAATATATAATAAATTGTTTCAACAAACATCATTTCAACAATGAAATAATGATACAAACAAAAATATATATAGAACTTTGCTTTCTCTAAAATAATTTGTCAATTTTAAGATAAAATGCTCCTAATGGGGCTTTTGGGAAAGTACTATTTTATGAGAAAACAACAAATACTACATCCAAAGTGTAAAACAAAATGTGTTAATTTGTGACAATAAAACAAATTAGTACATTTATTAATAAAGCGGATTCACTGTAATCACCAACAATGAATAATATGCAAGCTGAGAGTTTTAAATGAGTAATTATCAAGTCAACTGTTTTGGTTGAAGCTTGGTAAAACTTAAAATCACAGCTAAATTTCGGAAATGTTTTTTCTTGATAAAATGTGTTCATTATTAAATTGTTTACATTCTGAAACACATGGTGTGTGTGTGTGTGTGTGTGTGTGTGTACTATGTATTTATCAAACAGTAACATGGCCCATTTTTACCATTTTACCTCAAAATCCAAAGCATCAAATCTGAACCTGCATCTCTGAACCAGCCTGCTCCTCTAGAACTGTCTGAGCTGTTCTGTTTTCTGGTAAAATAACTGACAGCGAATTAGCAGAAGCTGGCTGTGCATTGATGACTGTACAAGAAGCCTTGGAATTAAGTCAGTGCAAAAAAAAAAATCAATGACTAATGTCTAGTTTTGTTTTTACTTACGGTTGTACCTTTTGCAGCTGATTGATCTCCCTCTGCTTGTTCTGCAGGGCCACCAAGGCCTGCTCATGCTCTGTCTGCAGCTGCTGTTTGAGCTCTAGAGCTTCATGCATACGCTGTGGAGAGGAATACAGATGAAGGATCTTATTTAGACATATTAGAATTAACAACAGGTTTTGTTTTACTGGAAATCGCAGATAGCTGGAGTTTATGACTCTGCGGTTATCAGACTGCTGCTATGTTGATGTAGGCGGAATGTTTTAGAGGAAACTGAGCTCAAACTTTTAGTATTTTACACATATTAAAAGGAAAGCTGGGGTACTTCATTTTGATTTTACTAAATCCTACAATTTATAGCTCAATATCAGCTAAGACTTTCAGATTAAGCCAGTATTGAAGGGTTGCAAAGAATATCAGAACATATTCAAACTCACAAAGCAAGCCTTTATGCTTATTACAATTCCACCTTAATGAAAGCAGGTGGATTCCCTCTGTCCATCTACAGTACTTTAAAGTATCTCTATTTCTGATCAGCATTTTTAAAACTAACACAAAATGGCAGGTGTCTTAATTTTTTATACCGCTGAATGGAAAGAACAAAATGAAAGTGTTTTTGCCTCATCTGTTGGCAAAAATATCTCATGATCATTTGGGGCTATGCATTCCTTCAAGAAATGTTAGGCCTGTATTTATTTGCATTACTATTTGTAAAGTTCATCTATGGGGAGCCGTTTGTAAAGTTAAACTGTAAACATATTGGTAACACTTTATAATAACTACACCTTATTTGGCCTTATTTAAACATTAATAAACATTTAATTAACATTGAAAACATCATTAATTAAGGATGATTCACACTTGTGAATCATCCTTAATTAATGATGTTTTCAATGTTAATTAAATGTTTATTAATGCTTAAATAAGGCTAAATAAGGTGTAGTTATTATAAAGTGTTACCAAAATATTTAACAGCAATATTTTGGTTTATTTAGCCTTTCATAAGAAAAAAAAGTTTTTTTTTCAGTCATATTTTCACCATGTTATTCATACATTTATAAATGACATAGTTCCAAACTAAATATTGAATGTACAAGTTAAATATTTAGTTAGTTTAGCTCCACACTAAATATTTAGTTTACAAACTAAATGTTTATGTCAAAGCTAAATGTTTAATTTACAAACTAAATATTTAACTTGCAAGATAAATATTTTGTTAAGTTAACTAAATGTGTTGGTGTAAATGAAATATTTAATTTCAAAGCTAAATATTTATTTTCAAAACTAAATATTTATTTCCATTTAGTTTCTAAGCTAAACATTTCATTTTTAAACTAAATATTTCATTTGCTAACTAAATATTTAACTCTAACCTAAATATTTATTTTTCAAGCTAAATATTTAACATCCAGCATAAATATTTAATTTGCTAACAAAATATTGGCTCAGACCTAAAAAATGTATCTCGCAAGTTAAATATTTTGTTTGTAAATTAAACATTTACATTTAGTTTGTAAACTAAATATTTAGCAGGGAGCTAAATATTTAGCTTGCTAACTAAATATTTAACTTTCAAGTTAAGGATTTAGTTTGTAAACTAAATATTTAGCTTGTAAATTAAATATTTAGTTGGAACTATGACACATAAATGTAATAATGGTGAAAACATGACTAAAAATAGTATTTTTAACTAAATATTTAGCTTGTAAATTAAATATTTGATTTGGAACTATGACACTTAATAACAATAACATGGTGAAAATATGAAAATATGAATTTTCTTATGAAAGGCTAACTAAATCAAAATATTCCTGTTAATTTTTGACTGTGTACCAATGGCACCCTATATGCATCTGTCTCACCCCTCTCTGTCTATGTTCAGATCTGAGTCAGACTAAGCTGTTGTGCATCAGGACCCCTGCTCATCCCAAACCCACTCCACTAAATTAGCCAAGTTATGTCTATGTAGTCTATTTGGTGTTTTTTTAATTTCTTCCACAACCAGCTGCAACATCTTTCATAGACCGAGTTAAGACTGTGGGATATTTCTGTGAGTTTAGGGTGAACAGATTAAAAAAACCTCTTAAACTTGGATCCCCCACCCCCCCATATTATTTTCCCTCTCAAAAAAGAAAAGCTTCTTTTCCTCCCAAAGAGACTTCGAGGTGTCCTGAGCAGGCAGCCATTTGTATAATCGGAGAAGCGCTAAGCTGCAGAGGACTGTCATCCAGCCTTAGGGGAAAAAATGTTCAGCCTTGCTAAACTTGCATTTTGAAGCAAAAATCAAACACTGGAAAGTTAAAGTAGGAATAGACCTGAAAATCCCCACTGAGCAGTCAGATTTCATATCTGATTTTAATTTCTAGCAACTGCTCACGATACAGGCCACTTTAAATCCCAAACCTTATAGAATCTGCAGTTCTTTATTAAAAGTGGGATAAAAAATTAAAAAGAGAATTTTGGTGACAATGCTGATTCAGCACTCTTGCTTTTCATTTGTATGGCTTTTGCAGTCCATCTACTTTTGCATACTGTATTTTTCAGACTATAAAGTGCATTTAAAATCCTTTAATTTTCTCAAAAATCAACAAGGAGCCTTGTAATTTTATGTATTAATTCTGGTTGTGCTTACTGACTTCGAACCGATTTTATGTGGTTATTGTGAACGAGCTGAATGAAGTTAGACTTATCTGGCTGTTTTGTTTCGCTTAATGCGCTTTATAATCTGTGCGCCTTGTAGTCTGAAAAATACAGTACTTGTTTTATTTTAGCTATTTATAGAACAAAATGTTCAGCTCAACCGAGAATTGGCTACAACTTTTGGGTTTTGTATTTTTATACTTTTCAAAACATTTAACTTTATTTTATTATTCCCATAGAATCCATTGAGATTGCTTCAGTTTTTTTGCTCTTTTTAAATCTGCTTCAGCAGACTTGATATACTTTTATGTTCTTATGGAAATTGTAGTTTATAACTACCATTCTGCTACTTTAACCTTTAGCTAGTCTTTTGATACTTTTAGCATTTAGCTACCATTCTGCTACTTTTGAGTTTTGGTTCCATTTTGCTACTTTTGACTTACCATAATTATTTTTCAGCCTATAAGTCACTATACATTTTTTTATTTTTTGCATAATTTGCATGCCCTGCGACTTATATGCTGAAACGACTTATTTATGGCTGTATGGCGGAAAATATGGTAGTCTGTTTAGCTTTTAGCTAGTGTTTTAGTCCTTTAGTTTTCAGTTATTGTTTTACCTTTTTAGCTAAAACTAAACTTCAGCTTCTTCAGCAAATTACCCCTACTTACCACAATAATGTGACTTGATGGACAAGCTTTTAAAAAAAAATCTGTTTTATTCTCAACATTGTTAACTTTTTAGTACATTAAAGAAAACACATCAAAGATATACAAGATTTATCAAAAGCAGTCTTTAGTCTAATAACGTTACAGATTTCCTAATTGAAGGTTGATCAAGAATGCCACTTAAAATGAATATTGTGTTTTTAGTTAGAATGAAAAATTGATAACTTCCTAGAATACATGAAATTGCACCAAATTAGAATTGTTCTATAACAAAAGATGTCCTTGAGTTACTGTGTACAGTAGTTAATGGATACAAATGCATACCATTCATCTAAATTTAGAGATTAAAAAATATATACAGTATATATTTGACAGTTGCCTAGAATATCACTGCTTTTAGTAAGAACCATACTTAATGTACGGCTATCTTCAAATTTATATGTATAACCAAGGTTTGTCCCACCAGGTTGTATACTTTGGAAAAAACAACACTGAAAAAGATGCTTCTTAACAGATTGAATTTAAAAATCTATTTAAACAATTTCAATGGTTATATAATATATGAAATTGTTTTTAGTTGTTTTTGTTGTTGCTTCCACCATGTCTATTTTTTTCCACCCATGTCGCTGCAATGTAATTTACTCTTTGTCTCTATAATCAATGCTCAATGAAAAATTGACAAACCTTTCATTGCCGTATAAGAGAGCAGGTCAGCTTCTCTCATTTGAGTACATTTATCTCTGAAATATCCTGACAAACAGACAGTCAATAAGAGATGCAGCGAGGTGAGGATTTGTAATGACAGTACCCCTCGCTGTGCGGTCACTCTATAGGATTATTATTGGCAGGTAGAAACAGAATGAAAAAGGAGCCTCTCCACAAAACAAACCATACTTCATCTTGTTTTATGAGAAATGTATGTAGTGTTATAGAAAACAAACATTTTGGAGATGAGTTTGAGTCCTAAGTTGTCAGAAAAAAACTACTGTGCATAAAAAGCACAAAGAAAGACCGAGTGTTGGAAATGCAGCTGCCAGGAAAACAGACAAAGAGGAGATCTATGGATGTAATTAGAGAAGATGTGGATGTACTTGGAGTGAGGACAGATAATGAAGAACAGAGTGTTAAGCAAATATACTGTTTCATGTAGATCTCAGAATGTGTTAGGGATGAGTCTTAGCTACTACCACTCTAAATTTTATCTCATTATGGGTAAATTTGGCTGAGTTAGAGCAATTTCTGTGTTGACGAAGGTTGATTAGTTGTGGTAACCGACCATATTGTATAGGCAAGAAAGTTCATGCTCAATAATCCATATTATTATCCATATTGTATAGGGTTAACTTCAAGTTAATCGTAGATGTACTTCCATTGAATATTTCCTCAGCTTCTTTAAAACTTGTCCTGTAGTTCTTGAGGTATTTGGCTAAAACTACAGTCAGATGAACAAACATCCAAAGGGCAAAAATACATGTATTATCACCATTTTACCTTATTTGGAGATAACAAATACATAGTTTCAACAAGTACCATACTTGCCGCCCTACCCGTGCACCGCTTTACAAGCCGCATCAGTCCACATATGTGTAATGAAGTGGAAAAAAACATAAATGAGTCACTTTGCTGTATAAGTCGCATCTATTATGTGTCACCACTGACGCATTGCATTTGTTATGTGTCACTGCTGACCACCTGGAAACGTGGGCCAGAGTTGTGCCAAAAATCGATTGTCTGCCAAATGGCAGCCGTGGGAACATGCAAGGGGAGGACTTTAGCAAGGATTTAACAAGACAACCACCTAAAAACAATTATTTGTTTGCTCGACATTATAGTAAAGGTGTGTCTCAGTTGAACTTTTTCCCTTAATAAATGCACTTTAATCATCAAATCTGCTGTATTTCACCTGGGCCTCACAGTGAAATGCAACTGATTTGACGTTTGCTATAGGAGTTCCAGAGTGAGATGAAAGTGGCTTAGCAAGCCAAGTGTCTCATTAAGAGCCATTTTTATCTATTAATGAGACATTTGGCTTGCCATATTGGTCGAGGGCCCTCTAGTGGCTGAAAATGGTAGTGTTCAATATTTTCCATGTCAGAATGAAGGAAATCGTCAGATCTCAGCCAAAAATTGGGTTATAAATATAGGGGGAAAAACTTATATTAGTCACTTTGGTACATAAGTGGCAGGACTTTCAAATTTATGCACAAAGGTGCGACTTATATTGCAAAAAATATGGTACTTAGGCCTTGTCATACTGCAGGTAAGCACTTTTTGGTAAAAGGAAGAAATAACTTTTGGGATTGAAAACTGTCAGATATACCGGTGGTTGTTTTCCACACATATACTGTAAATAAATTCACAGAATCATTTATCTTCTGATATTTTTAAATCATCCTACAGTCAATTGTTTGAGCTCTTTAGTTAAAAAAAAAAATCACTCAAAAGGACGACTCAGTGTTGAGAATCTACATTTCAACCATCATAAAACAGAAATGTCTCTACGTTGTTTATAATCATACTTTAGTTTGTTGTAGGAGTTTTGTGTCACCTTCAGAAGCTGTTCCAAGTTATCTACTTTGAGCTGGAGGTGCTTCCTCTGCTGCTGGGCCACGTCTCGCTCCCGGCTCACGACAGCAAAGGTTTGTCTCAGCTGCTCGTAGTCACATTGCACCTGCAGGGACACGAAGAGCAAATGGAGTCAGGACATTAGAGAGGACAGAGGGTGATGAATCATTTGAGGAGATAGAGGTTAGATAACGGTCGACAACATAATAAGACAAGATCTGATAAGAAAAGCAGAAGAAACTAAAAATAAAAACTATAATCACGTCTTTGTTTTACTTTAAATGTTTTTCTGGAGGTTGCTTTTGCAGCAGGCTTGCTTTTTAACATGCATGAACAGTAGCAGCGTCTCTTTCTTTGTTGCCTCTGCAGCCAAACACCCATTGGCATTTCAAACACCAATTCATACATTATTCTAATTTATTAACAAAACAACGAGTGTGTCAAGTGATAAGCTCACACATCTAAAGTGCATAAAATCTGATTATTTACTGTATTTTGAGGTGTTCATAAAGATTCCACAGGTGGAGACTCTTCTAACAGAGGCACCGATATAGCTTTGAATAACTTGGATTAATATTATATATCCGGTGTTATTTTGAGAGCAGTTAACATACAGACGGTATAACACATTTTAAAAACGTTACAGCTGGAGCATTTTCTTAAAGCTGTCATTGTTTTACAGGTTTTGTTGTTTGGTCAAATTTCTTGTACCGGTACTTTAAATCCTAAGAGTTCAAGCAAGAAGAAATCTCATGCAAAACCAACTAGAGAAATTGCATTTTCTGAAAATGCAGTGTGAATGCTTATTGAAGAAGAACTTGCTGAAAAACAGCAGAAATTAGCTTTTAAAAAATGCTGAAACGGAAGAACAAGCTAAATTAGCAGAAAGCAGAAAGAACACGTATTTGCAGAACAAGCAGAAATTAGCACAATAATTAGGAAATTTGTTCAGTTCGCTGTGGCGACCCCTAACGCAGGGAAAAAAGCCGAAAGAAGAAAAAAAAAAAAAAAAATTAGGAAATTTGTTTAATAAAAGCTTAAATTGGCAAAAACAAACAAACTGAAAAGTAGCAAAAAAGCAGAACGATAACCAGATGGAAATTAAGAGAGCACATTTTTGCTGAATTAGGCTGAAAAAAGTTGAAATGAGTGCAAAAAATGTGGACTAGCTGACAAAGCTAAAATTAGCATGAAATTGGCTAAATACAGGTAGTCCCCGATTTACGAGCGAGATCCGTTACAACGAGGCGCTCGTAAACCGGAAATCTCGTAATTTGGAACGGCCGCCACGCTTCTCGTAAGTCCGGAAATTCGCTCGTAAATTGGAACGGTTTTGCTAGCGCGACTACAAACACTCGTTTTTCATCGAAAAACTGCTTATGAGTGCATAAAAATGATCGGAAACGTGTGTCCACATGTTTAGCTAACGAACTGTGGTGAAAAAACACAGGAAAACTCAGTATTTTTTGCGTTTTTTCCAATAATTCGCCAGCTCGTAAGTCTGGAACCTCGTAGATCAGAGCGCTCGTAAATCGGGGACTACCTTATGAAATAGGAGAAAAAGCTTAAACTTGCATAAATAAGCTGAAAGGAGCATAATAAATTGAAATTAGCAGAAAGAAGTTAGAGGACGCACAAAATTGTTCTAGTTAGCAAAGAACCTGAAAGAAGCACAAAACAGCTCAAAAAACAGCTGACATTAGCTGAATAGCTGAAAATAAGATTAAATTTGCACAAGGAAGCTGAATAAAGGTGAACCAGAACAAAATGTGAACGTAACAGTAAAAGGTTGTAAACAGATCTAAAGATCTGAAGGATGTAAAATGAGCTTAATTCATTTTCTATGAGGACAAAAAGTGGCAGAAAAGGCTAAATGTTTCAAAAAGCTAAAGTTGCAGCAATGCCAAAAGTTGTAGCACCCTTCTCCTGAACGAGCAGAATGTTTTTTTTTTCAGTTAACCTTTATTTAGACAAATGAATCACATAGAGCAGGGGTGTGCAACCTTTACGATCAAATTACGTATCCTATTTTGAAGAAATAAAGTGTAAAGTGAAAGTGAGTATGTTTTATTCCTTGTAATGTTTCTAGTATTCATATATTTGCCAAATAAAGTACAGGAAAACTGCTAAAACTAGCCCTTTTAGGTGTTATAACAACCAATAAAATTCAGTTTTATGTCAGTTTTGGTCAAAGCTTGAAAGAGCCGCTGCAGAGAGACCAAAGAGCTGCATGTGGCTCCAGAGCCGCAGGTTGCAGACCCCCTGACATAGAGTCTCAAAGAATCATTTACAAGTGAGATCTGTTTAGACAGACAAAAAGTAGTGAAAGTGACACATGTAGGATTTGGAGGCAAACAAAAAAAATTCCTATCAAACTTATTTCTGGGCTGAGAAGAAAGACCCTGATATTGGAAGAAAAAAAAAACGCCCCGCACACAGAAGCACATGGTGATGTAGACATTCTGTGGGGGGTGGACAACAAGGGCGGTGAGAGTGTCCAAGGACACTCCCAGGGGCACTGTAGGAGTTTTGATAAAGATGGAATAATCAGCACTTCCCTCCGGTGGGATCCTTAAACATTCTTGAAGGGTGAAGGGGAATGGCCAAGGACAATGCCAGTGAGAATCCAAGAGTCCTGAAATGATGACACAATGTTTTTTCAGCTGGTTCCCTCTAGCTGATCCATGGACTTCTTCGGTGAGAGGCAGGGGGGGGAAAGCTCATCAGATTAGAGAACCTCCAGGCAAATTGAGATAAGGTGGCCTGCAAGGCCAGCGGAGGGAGCCAGATTCAGATAAAACTGCATTTGTTTTGAAGAAAGGCAGAACTTTATCTGTCTTGAGTCTTTGCTGGTCTCACATAGATTCTTCTTCTTTCGGCTGTTCCCTCTTCAGGGGTCGCCACAGCGAGTCATCCTCCTACACCTCACTCTGTCCTCTGCATCCTCTGTCCTCACTCCAACTACCTTCATGTAGTGGGCATGAAGCATGAAGCTTGGGCAGCACGGTGGCACAACTGGTAGAGCTGCTGCCTCTCAGCGAGAAGGTTGCCGGTTCAAATCCCGGTCCGGGGCCTTTCTGGGTGGAGTTTGCATGTTCTCCCCGTGCATGCGTGGGTTTCCTCCGGGTACTCCGGTTTCCTCCCACAGACCAAAAAACATGCTTGTTAGGCTGATTGGTGACTCTAAATTGACCCTAGGTGTGAGTGTGAGAGTGGATGGTTGTTTGGTGTGAGTGAGACAGGTCCCTCTTGTAAATGAGTCCCCGTGACTCAACGAGGCTAGCCTGTATAAATAAAGGTTGAATGAATGTCCTCTCTAACTGCATCCATATATCTCCTCTTTGGCCTTCCTCTTTGTCTTTTTCCTGGCAGCTGCATTTCTAACATCCTTCTACCAATATACCCACTGTCCCTCCTCTGGACATGTCCAAACCATCTCAGTCTGGCCTCCCTAACTTTATCTCCCAGTTGTTCAACATGTGCTGTACCTCTGATTATCTCATTCCTGATCTTATCCATCCTTGTCACTCCTAAGGAGAACCTCAGCATCTTCATTTCTGCCACTTCCAGTTCTTTCTCCTGTCTTTTTGTCAGTGCCACTGTCTCCAGACCATACAACATAGCTGGTCTCACCACTGTCTTGTAAACTTTTCCTTTGACCTTTGCTGACACCTTTTTGTCACAAATCACTCCTGAAACTTTTCTCCATCCACTCCATCCTGCCTGGACTCTCTTTTTCACTTCTTTCCCACATTCCCCATTTTCCTGGATAGTGGACCCCAAGTACTTGAAGTCCTGCACCTTTGTGACCTCTGCTCCTTGTAGCCTCACTGTTCCACAGCCTCCCTCTCATTCACACACATGTACTCTGTCTTACTACGGCTGACTTTCATTCCTCTTCTTTCAAGTGCATACCTCCACCTCTCCAAGTTGTCTTCCACCTGTTCCCTATTCTCACCACAGATCACAATGTCATCTGCAAACATCATAGTCCATGGGGATTCCTGCCTGACCTCATCTGTTAGTCGGTCCATGACCAGAGCAAACAAGAAGGGGCTCAGAGCCGATCCTTGATGCAATCCCACCTCCATCTTGAAGCTATCTGTCACTCCCACAGCACATCTCACCAGTGTCCTGCTGTCCTCATACATGTCCTGTACCAGTTGAACATAATTTTTTGCCACTCCAGATTTCCTCATGCAACACATTCGCTGTGGTCACAGAGCAGTAATCTCCTTCACATTCCGAGAACCAAATTAAGGACCATGGGTGACCGGGCTTTCAGTGTGGCTGCCCCCCGCCTGTGGAACTCTCTTCCTGACTGTCTGAGAGCCCCACAGTCTGTGGTTGACTTTAAGAGCGGCTTGAAGACCTTTCTTTTCAACCGAGCATACTCTACCTCCTCATGATTCTACTTTTGATCTTAGCTGATACTGTTATTGATTTTAATTGTTTTATTATTTGTTTTATTGACATTTAATTCTGTTGCACCTTGTAGCACTTTGAGATTTTCATTAATGAAAAGTGCGTTATAAATTGAATTCATTATTATTATTATTATTTATCATCTCTTGGCACTCTGTCATATGCTTTTTTCTAAATCCACAAAGACACAATGGAGTTCTTTCTGACCCTCTCTGTACTTCTCCATCAGCATTCTCAAAGCAAAGATGGCATCTGTGGTGCTCTTTCTTGGCAAGAAACCATACTGCTGCTCACAGATAGTCTCACCTCTTGTCTAAGTCTTGCTTCCACAACTCATTGAGATTGTCCTTCCCTAAAATAGACTTAAAACAAGATGGGGATTTAAAAATAATAATAATAATAATAATAATAATAATAATAATAATCTGTTTGAAAAATACACCTTGCCCATGCCAAAGATTTAAACAAAGATCTTGCGCAATTTGTTAGGGCTATGACTATGTATTGGAAATAACTCTCAGCTACTACAACACTCAGATTTAGCTGAATATCTATATAATTGGCTGTAATAGGCATTTTTGTGATACCTTAATTTTGGTCAACTCCAAAACTTTGTTATAGTTGCACATCTAATGATTAATTTCGGAGAGTTTCATTAAAATCTGTCTGGTTCATAATATATTTTGCTAACAGACAAATTAGCACATGCTCACACAAACACAGTCACAAGCAATTACATTATCGTCTGCCTTTTATGGTGGTGGATAAAGAGAATTTGTATCCTTTTTTAAATTTTCTCTGATTAAGAACCTCATCAAAGTTCATGCTCAACAAAATCCAATATTGGTCAGTCGGGTCATCTGGACAGTTTATTTTTTGTGGAAAGGTGTTGCTCCCTCTATCCCAAGGGCTTCGTCAGTCTGAGTAGTCCCAAGTAAACTGTTTTCCCCACTAAGCAGTACACTCCCTTTAGTGAACCAACCAGTTTGCTGGTGATAAGATGGTTTCTGGGGGCTGCCCTGTCCCACGTTGACTCCTCCCAGGCAGGCAGCGACAGCCAAAGTGGTTCAAGACATCAAAGTTCATGCACAGTCATCCAGGTAGAAAATCCAATAATGGTCAGAAATTCTCTGATGGATAACATTTTTCTAAGAATTTACATCTGTAAAGCACAAAAATTATTCTGGTGTAATTCAGAGGAAAAATGATTTATAAACTACACTGAAGTTATAAAAGTGGTATTTCCATCACGCCAATCCTAAGTGATTCGCACTAAACCTTTAAAATATGTATTTTCAAACCCATTTAGTACTACCGTAATCTGATTGACTGATTTTCCCAAATACTTGTGAAGACCCTTCAAAGCAGCAGTCCAGTTTATTTTCTGTGATAACTTTGTGTAGTAATATTGCCGCAGTGTTTTTTTTTTTCTTTCTCTCACATAGGCCTACTCTGTGTCTTTCTTTGTCTTTTGCCTTTTTCATTATTCATCATCTTTGTACAGTTCAGCACATTCTGCCCGGGCATTTCCAACAAGCCAGCAACCCTCATTCATACTGGAAATCTGGCAGGACTGAACAAGGTTTCAGCCCCCCTAATTCCTTTTCATCTCTGTGCCCACCTTGTCAGTGCACAGATGGCATCATTTTTGGAGCAAGATCTCTAAGCAGAGCTCCTGGACACATGTCTATCCCCCCCGTGAACGTCACTGTTAAAGCCAGGGCAACTAATTGCCTCCAGTCACAGTCAGTCACTGTCTCTCTTCCTACATCAGTGTTTTCTCACATGTGAAATCTGATGAAGAGCGAGCTCTGAAACACACATAAAGAATAAAGGCCCAGCATCCTTTAAAGGAATGCATATTGCCTGCCACCTTTCAAATGATCAAGTAACAGATTAAAATAAAATAAAAGTTTAGAAAAAATAAGGTGTACACATTATGGAAAAATGTGACATTGAAACACTTGGTTTAAAATAATAAAATGAAGAAGTAGTAGCAAATGCTGTTGTTTGTGAACAGATGACAACACTGCTGCAGCTGTATTGATCTGTGGAGATTAATCAGATCCCAACATATCACTGAACCATTTATAAAACAGTAAGCATGTGATATAATGCTTCTAAATCACAGAGACTGTAAATAAAATCGATTTTTCTCACTGGAAATGATCTGGTCTACCATTAATCACCATTCGATGTACAGTATGTGTGTGCCCTTGTTATGTATGATTTGCGCATTAAACAAAAGAAATTGCAATTTCTGGAAGACACGATATGAATGCTGAGTACTGAAAGACTGCTGAAATCTATTACAGAATAGAGTTGAAGCCAAAAAAGCAGGACACTAGATGAAAGCTAAAATGAAAACACCCAGATAAAAGCTAAAAGAAGCAAAACACTAGCTAAATGGCAATAGTATCAAAATGCTAACTAAATGCTCAAAGTAGCAAAAGGCTAACGAAAAATTAAATGTAGCAAAATGCTAGTTAAAAAGAGCAAAAAGTTTGATAAAAATATCAAAAAGCAACCTAAAAGCTTTCCATCCATCCATCTTCTACCGCTTATCAGTAATCAAGTTGTGGAGGTAACAGATGAAGGAGAGAAACCCAGAAATCCATCTACCCAACAACACTTTTCAGCTTGTTCTGGGGAACCCCGAGGTGTTCCCAGGCAAGATACACAATCCCTACATTGACTTCTGGGTCTTCCCCAGAGCCTCCTACCAGTGAGATGTGTCTGGAAAATCTCTAAAGGGAGGCAACCAAGAGGCATCCTATCAGATAATAATAATAATAATGAATTCAATTTATAATGCACTTTTCATTAATAAAAATCTCAGACCACCTCAACTGACTCCTTTTGATGGGGAGTAGCAGCAACTCTACTTTGAGCTTCCCCTGGATGAAGGAACTCCTCACCTTATCTCAAAGGCTAAGCCCAGCCACCCAGCAAAGTAAGCCCATTTTGGCTGCTTCTTGTATGCAGGATCTCTTTCTTTCGGTCATGATCCAAACCTCATGACCATAGGTGAGGGTTGGAACATAGACAGACCAATAAATTGAGAACTTTGACTTTCGACTCAGCTCTCTCTTCAGCACAACAAACCAACGTAATGCCCTCATTACTGAGGGCAGGGCCCCAATCCGATGATCCATTTCCCGCTCCATCCTACATCACTCTTGAACAAGACGCCCAGATACTTGAACTCCTCCACCTGAGGCAAGCATGTCTCCTCTGCAGAATCACCACCTATGGTGGAGGGGTTTGAGTACCCCTGTGATCCTGGGAGCAATGTTGTCTGGGTCATTAGCTCCTGGTAGGATCTCCCATGACAAACAAGCGTCGGGGGAGGGGTCAGACTAAGAACAATTCAAAGCCCTTGATGGCAAAACAACAGTCGCATCAAGAAACCTCACCCAAAAAAGGGAAACCGGGGCACCTCCTGGGAGCCAGGCCAGGGAGGCTCCCTGACAAGCACCTGTTGGTTGAGCTTTGGCTTCTGGGGCTCGGCTGGACCAAGCCTAAAGAAAGGACAGGAAGCCACAACCATGTCAGTCCACCACCTGTGGGGAGGTCTGTCAAGGTCAGGTGCAAAGGATGCTGAGCAGCAGGTGAGGGAATGTCCGTGGCCATGCAGACTCTTGGCAGCATGAATTGGCTCTAAGCTAAAAGTTAACTACAGTACCGTAGTTAAAAATAACTAAGCATAACTTAAAGCTAAAATAGCAAAAGCTTGGAGAATGGAGAAATATTTATAAAATGTAAAACCTTCTAAATGTACTTGTCATGGTACCCTTGTCTGGAATTAGCCGCATTTTTAATATATGAATGGCTAGTATAACACTAAGTATACAGAACTACTTAGATTGCTAAAAACATACAGAAATTTTTATTTAAAAAAGAAAATAATGGTGTGAATGCAGACTCAGCCTTGCATAAAAAACATCTCACCTGATCATACTTGGATGACTTCAGGTGGTGGTCAACCAGCTCGAGGTTCAGACGTTTTTTCTCCTGCAAGGTCGCATGGAGCTTTCCTTTCTGAAAAGAAAAAAACTGGTTTAATGACTTGTCCAATGACGAAAAACTTCTTCATATAATTACTCATGTCTGTGTGTAACGTATGTATGCCGTACGGCAAAATTCCACACTAAAGATATTACACGAGAGAAAAGAAAGTCTCGGGTTAGTGCCAAACCTGCCCGTCCTCTCTTGTGTGAGTGAGTGCATGTGGATGTGAGTGTGTGGAGATAAGCTTTTCTCTAAGATGCTGTCTGGAGGACAAAACCACAGCTGTAAACTGTCACCCTCCATTTGGTTTGTGGCACTGGCAGCTGATGAGGAGAAGAGGATAAGTGGAATGGGTGGGAGAAGAAACCTGGAATAGTGCGAGAAAGCAACGTGAGAAAATGTTTGCAGGAAGAATTTAAAAAATCCCTACAGGATTTATCATTTGAGTGACAGCTTTGTCAATCAAGTCCTAAAAATGCAGCCAGGTGAGCAGAACCTCAGGATGAAATGAAGTTGAAAGACATGGAGGAGCGGAGGAAAAAGGATCGAGAAGTTCAGATCCTGGAATTGAGAAAGCTTATCGGATGATGAGCGAAACGTCTTCTGTTACAAATAAAGTCCAGTTGATCTTGAATTGAACGCCTTTTTGATTTATCATGTCCTGGACGACTGAGAATCTTCACCAGCATCCTGTCTGCTTGCTTCATGGTTCACATTCAGTCAGAAGTTGTCATGTTACTGGTGCTGCAGGTACTCAAGCATTACATAATTATATCAGACTCCAAGTAGGCCAGTACTCTCCTCCTCTCACAGTTCTGAGCAGTCAAGAGTGATTTCACTGTGACTGACCACATCGTAGTACAGTACTTCATGCTGCTGATGGTCATTTTCAGCATCCCCATTAAAACATTGGGATCAGATCTGTAACAGAAGACAGACCTTTTCTCTAATCCACTTTCAAAGTAAAAACAACAAGAGGCATTAGTGTCATAGAGAAATGTGGATATCCTAACTGGGCCTTCCTGAAAGCAGAGAAGAAACCCAAACAGGACTCCAGCCAGCCATCAGGTGAAAAGAAGGAACCCAGACCCAGACCAGTGGTCATTCCGTATGTTGCGGGAGTTTCAGAGACATTGAGACGTTTATTTTCTAAACACAACGTCCCAGTGGCTTTTAAACCCCAAAATACATTACGACAAAGACTGGTTCATCCCAAAGATCCAGTCCCCCGGCACAAACAGAGTAATATTGTGTATGCTGTTCAGTGTCAGGAGGGCTGTGATCAGTCTTATATCGGGGAAACTAAACAGCCACTGGCCAAAAGGATGGCCCAGCACAGAAGATCAACATCATCAGGTCAGGACTCTGCGGTCTACACTCATCTCCAGGCCAGCGGTCACTCTTTCAGGGATGAAGATGTTCACATCCTTGATAGAGAGGAACAATGGTTTGAGAGAGGAGTAAAGGAGGCCATCTTTGTGAAAAGAAACTGTCCATCATTAAACAGAGGTGGAGGCCTCCGGGTTCAACTGTCCCCCTCTTATGCCTCCTACCCACTGCACAACTCGAAACGCGCCTGCCGTCCCCTTTTTGCCGCTGGTCACGGTCCCACTGAACCACTGAACACCGTCTGATGACGTACACTAGGGGGTAGCAGAGGGAGGGGTCTCTGGCTTGTTTTCCGGGTTCAGTTGTTGTTTTAACTGCACCTCCGACGGTCTTCGATGAGATTAAAACTTTTTTTTATGTTTGGGGTGATCTACACTGGAGAGGACAGCAGCCTGTCAGCAGCAACTGTAAAAATGCCACGTTTCTTACCGGAGTTTGGGTCCAATTCCTGGAGGCTCGATCCGGTGAGTTTAAAAAGTCCGAAAAAAGTCCCGTTGTGGTTGTGTAATCAGATAGCGAGGCTCTCCCGACTGTTTGCCGGATGCGTCGAGCCGCCAGAGATCAACATTTGGGACGTCGGCGGCTCGACGGCGACGCGCGCGTGCGTGTGCAGGCTGCCGTCGCGCCGCTTCGATCACTCGAATCTCGCCGCTTCCTTGTTCGCCGTGACTCCACGCGTCTCCTCCATAGACTTTGAATGTAAACCGGCCGCTTCGGCCGCTCGACAAAGGGGGCAGTGGGTAGGAGGCATTACAATGCTGTTATTGCTAGTATCACTCAGCCCTCTGTGAATAGCAAACAACCATCAGGGTGCTAACGATCCATCGTTAGGCTGATGGTCCTCCTTGATCATGTGAGCAGCTGGTTTTGGCTGTCAGCAGCAAACTGGTTGATCCACTGTGAGAGGGTGCTATTTATAAGACTGAGCTGAATACAGCTTCTCAGACTGAGGAAGTCTTTCGGACGAAAGACGAAACGTTTCTACAGGTTTTTTTGCTTTGTTTTGTTTTGTTTTTTGAATGTCCAGAGGACCAGACTTAGCTTTTTTAGATATTTTTAATATACATTTTTCTGTTTTCCAGTCACCTGTTTGTAATAATAATAATAATAATAATGTCTTTGTCTGTCATCTGTGTATGTTTCCCATACACAGACAAAATTCGTCTCTGCATTTAACCCAACCACCACCAGGTGGTGCAGTGAGCAGCCAGAAAGCGCCCGGGGAGCTGGAGAATTAGGTGTGCACTCATAGACACCCCAAGGTGTGTAGTGGCCGGGGCGCGAACCCGCGTCCTTCGGGTCCCAAGTCGAAAGCCCTGCCACTACACCATCTTGGCTCCTCGTATTCCCATGAGTCACTAATGTTTCCCTGGCTCCCTTGACCACTCATTCATTACACCTGTTACTAATCGGTTCCTGTCAAAATATCTTATTCAGTAATCACCCCTCCCAGTAGAAATCAGCTCAAAAATAGCTCTCAGATTCTGTCAGATCCTCTTACACAATACTCCTGGTCAGTCCTTGGTTTTTGGCCCATTTTGCTCATGGTCTTGTCTTCATTTAATAAATATGTATTTGGCTTCTACTTGCAAGCCTGCTTGCACTCTCGGGTCGTTAACCAACCAACAACGACATTCATTACAGCTACAGGACATTCACTACCACCAATTTAGTCTTTTAAAATCCATACATTCGGCTGAGTACACCAAGTTACCCAAGCTAACTCTTTCAGCTATCATGACAGAAATACATACACACACA
>JBBPBX010006191.1:33785-46702 GCA_038048925.1 Garcialebias charrua
TCTGAAGAAAGGCAACATGTTTCCACAGGACAGCAAAAGACAAAAATTACAGGTTACAGTACTAGATTTACTCCCCTTTGGATGACCAACCCATTTCTGTGTTGGAGACTATAAAGTTTATCACCTTTTGGAGCCACAGTTCTGCAAGTCTCTCCTGACACTACATAACTAATAAAGGGATTCTCTAGATGTAAATTTAAAAATGCTATCACTTGGCATTTTTCTCCTTGTTATTAATAAAAGAAACAACCTGAGGAACAACATGAACACAGTTGTTAATTTTTTTTTACTTTGATCTCTACTGAGATGTTGCGCATATGATTGGCAGTGATTTATTAGCTTTATAATTATGGTCTGTATTCTGCAAGTCTCTGCTGTAATAACATGCAAAACTTCAAAGTATCAGATTAGGACTTGGCATCACATCCTTTTGAAATTTCTCTTACTGGTATTGAAAACAAAATGTCTTATCTTGATATGCCAAAACTTGATTTAAAAAGTATGTTATTGTTTGCTCAGTTGTTCAGGTACATAATAAAATGACTATCTAACTGGACAGATTGAAATCAAATAAAAAAGCAAAGCTTCCAGAAATGATAAAGATGCTTTCTGCGTGGTTTTCATTCACCACAGAGGAGCTGCCGCAGTCTGCAAAGTGTTACATATTTTTGATGCACTCTACATTTTACGCAATATGCTCTCCTGAAACTGGAGACAGGGAATTCAATACTTCTCTGTCACCTTTTGCACCAGAGAGAGATTGTGCAGCTCAGAGGTTTATGATCAAATTTATCAGCACATTCGATGAACTCGATAAACACTGGCCAAGAGGAGAAAGAATAACAAAGCGAGTTAGCACCCAGAAAAACTCATTCATCTCTTTGTGTTCAGGCAGAGATGGCCGGGATGCTGAAGAGAGACACAATCAAGGCAGAACACAGACAAGGGCAGGAAGACAGAGAATGGTGAATAAGCTCTCTCGTGGCTTTGATTGTGTAACTTTTTTGCTACATCACCTTATCGCAGTCTAGTTTTCGGTAGAGTCAGTATCACTCATATGCAGCTACAAATAATTTGCTTAGGTTTGGTGGATTTTTACCTGAATTATTGAGCATGAACTTTGGTAATTTGCTTAGGTGAAGTTGGCAAATTCACATTACCATATTTTTTGGCCTATAAGTCACAGTTTTTTTGCATAATTTACATGCCCTGTGTCTTATAGGCTGAAGCAACATATTTATGGATTTTTCCCCATATTTATAAACCTTTTTTGGCTGAGATATGACCATTTTCATTCATTCCGACTGGGGAAAAAATGAACAGTGCCATTTTCAGCCACTTGATGGCAGCAGAGCAGTAATAGCAGTATGGCATGCTGTTGTATCATGTAATAGGTAAACGTGGCTATAATGACAAATACAAAAAAGTTCAAGACAAAAACAAATGGAGTTTATCTATTTGTTCTATACTTTATACTTTATTGTTTTTCTTCTTCAACTTTTTTTAACTGACCATGCCCTGGATGACTGAGAACTTCACCAGATATTAATAACTCAGTTGGTCTGCCATAGCCTCCCCATCTTCATTCTGTTCGCTAATTGGAACTGTCAAAATAGCTACACCGCCCCGGCAAAATGCAGCTAATTTGACCATCAAAGTGCATTTATTAAGCAAATGTTAGACTGAGACACGCCTTTGCTATAATTTCGAGAAAATCAAAACATTTTAGGTGGTTATCTTGTTAAGTTTTAAAGAAATGCAGCGGCTGGTCCAACTGCTCATGCCCTCTTCGCAGCAGCGAAACTATTTTTGAAATTCAGCTGATTTGACCATTAAAGTGCATTATTGAAGGAATAGCTCAACTGAGACACACCTTTGCTATAATTTCGAGCAAACAAATAATTGTTTTTAGGTGTTTAGCTTGTTAAATTTGTACAGCGACTCGTCGCATGCACACATTTATTTCCGCAAATTGGCTTTTGAAATACAACTGATTTGACTGTCAAAGTGCATTTTTTAAGCAAACGTTAGTGAGATAACTATATTTTCCAGCAAACAAACAATTGTTTAAAGTGTTAATCTTGTTAAATTCTTGTTAAAGTCTTCCCGTGCATGCTCCCACGTCCACCATTTGGCAGTCTATCGATTTTTGGCACAACACCGGCCCACATTTCCGGGTTGGCAGAGGTGACACGCAACAAACACGATGCGTCAGCGGTGACACATAATAGATGCATCATGTACAGCAAAGCAACATATTTATGAATTTTCCACTCTATTAGACAAATATGGACTGATGCGACTTATAGGGCTGTGCGACATGTACAGCAGAAATTACGGTACTCAGATTCAGACGTCCACTCAAACATAAGAGTTGGCATCGTATGGAAACAAATAAAGGAGTTCCTGAAAAGTGATTTAAAAAAACGTGCTCAACCAGCTGTTCTAACAAGTACAACTGATACTTTTCATAAAACCCAAAGAAAAAGGTGCATAAAAACATAAAAAATAATGATCTTTCAAAAGTCTCTGTTCAGGTCCCACAAGAATGATGTCCATTTCTCTATTTCATCTCCTTTCCAGCAAATCACACATTCACAGCTCCACTTAACACTCTGTAGCAACTCGTAAACACACTGCTAGACTGCGAAGCATAGGACACACACACAATTAAGTGCCAGTTTAAGCCTCCAATATGTGCAAATCAACAAATAAATCTGGTTTGAATATGAAAGCTGTTTAGACCTTCTTTGGAGGAGAATATACAAGACATCAGGGACTCTGAATGAAATTGGTTAGGTGTGAACCTTTGTTGTGGAATTCGAGATCAATATGTGCTGAAAGTGAACAGGCCTTGGAGGGAAAGTTCAACCCCACTAATGCCTAATACACTCTGACAACTTCTGTCTTCCTTTGTCTTTTCTCTCCATCTCAATCTTCACATGCCCACATACTCTACCAGTAATGAAGCTAACGGTCGAGGTCTGCTTACTGTGGAAAATCTTACAAAAATGCATTCATGTAGACAAATGATCTTTTAATTAAAGTCTAGATAAGTAATAGATACAGATACGATTTTTTTTTAAACCAATCAGGGATATTGCAGCAGGATTGGTCACAAAAATAATTAACTTACAAGAGTTAAATCAAACAGCTTTCAAAAATACTGAGGGGTTGTAGAGTTCATGTTGAAGGCAAGCAGGACGCAAAAAAGAACTAAATACTTTCCATTCAACCTTCATTTATACAGGTTAGTCTCACTGAGCCTCGAGGACTCATTTACAAGAGAGACCTATTTTAAACAAAGAACGCAGATGACATAAGTACACAATCATATAAAAGCATATAAAATGAAAAGTAAATGGAGGAAATTGTGTAAAAAATGAAACAAAAACAGCTACATTATAAAGCATTATAAAACTTGTAAGTGCTATATGTTGTCATCATTATTATATGTTCCCATACAATGATGAAATTGGTTCTCTGCATTTAACCCATCGCACCTGGGATACACCCATGTGGAGCAGTGGGAAGCTATTGAGAAGCCAGAGAGCAAATACGGGTTGGGTGTCTCCATTCATTCATTCATTCATTCATTCATTCGTACGTACGTACGTACGTACATACATACATACATACATACATACATACATACATACATACATGTAGTCCTCGACTTACGACGGTCTCGAGTGACGACGTTTCGTGGTTACGACACGCATCTCCATTAAAAAAAATATTTTGAAAAATTTTATTTTGAAAAGCCGAGTTCCGAGTTCCTTCCGGTTTCGACAGCAGAAGCAGTAGCTTGACAGCAGAAACAGCGGGAAAACGCAGAAAGGCCCGCTCTGGACAGAGCTTCACGGCAGGATTAGCAAAGCAGTGGACAAGTACAGGCAGAGATTAAACGCTCTGGACAGAGGTTGACGGCGGTTTTACATCATAAACAAATACTGGATGGACGGACGGAGGTAGGCCACCATACAGCAAGCTAGTTAGCCAGCTCCCTTTATGTGAATGGAGTTTGTAATTTTCATGTTCTTTTTGTGCATGCGTGAGTTTTCTCCGGGTAGTCCGGTTTCCTCCCACAAACCAAAAACCAACTAGTTACTCTAAATTGTCCCTAGATTATGTATGGATGGATGGATTCGTACGAACATCAGTAAGTCCATTAACATGGATACAACAATGGTTGTTGTATCTGATATTAAACTAATATTTGGAAGAAATATAAATAACACAATTAAAAAAGTCTAAAAAAGCTAAGTCTGGTCCTCTGGACATTCAAAAAACAAAACAAAACAAAGCAAAAAAATGGTAGAAACGTTTCGTCTTTCGTCCGAAAGACTTCCTCAGTCTGAGCTGCTGTATTCAGCTCAGTCTTATAAATAGCACCCTCTCACAGTGGATCAACCAGTTGGCTGATGACAGCCGAAACCAGCTGCTCACATGATCAAGGAGGACCATCAGCCTAACGATGGATCGTTAGCACCCTGATGGTTGTTTGGTGAATACAGCAGCTCAGACTGAGGAAGTCTTTCGGACAAAAGACGAAACGTTTCTACAATTTTTTTGCTTTGTTTTGTTTTGTTTTTTGAATGTCCAGAGGACCAGACTTAGCTTTTTTAGATTTTTCTACCTGGATTATTGAGCATGCATCAGGGTACAATTAAAAAAGGTTTGTGCAATGAGTCTCATCACTTTTTTTATTGTTCTGCACCATGAAGAAGTTGCGGTATCAGATCTTTTGTTGTTGCGTGTATCAGGCCTGAAAGATTTCTTAATTTGCTCAACCAACCTATATATCAGTGTTTCTGTTGATATGATGATGTGAAGTTCAGCAGAGCAACACAAACACAAAATGATCCAAAGTGGGTTAACTAATATGCAGATGAAAAATAAAGCTCAGAATACAACCACTTTTCAGAAAGCACAGCCAGCTTTGTTTGATCAAAATAATTCTGCTCTCATTTCTGTTTAAAGCACTAAAGCTGTTAAATTATAAACATCACATTTCACAGTGACTTATTACGTTTTAATCTGTTTATTTCAGTCCATATTCAAGTGATTACAAATGTGAATTAATTGTTACATAACCTTTTCATTTGCAAGCTGAAGATCAAATGGATAGAATCTCAAACGAGCTTGATTAAGAATAACATTTTAAATTCTAATGACAATATCAAATATTACAACAAGTAAGCTCTTACGATGACAAACTGAAAGACTCAGAGATTTGTACGATGGCTGCTCATCACTCTGAACGGGCTTCTTCAGGGTTGAGGACTGCTACCGATTCCCCAAGAGGATCATCATTAATTAGATGTCACATAGGAAACACTTTGTTCCAGTTAAGTGTGGGTGGGAAGACACAGACAGCATCTGCTGTCTTCAGTGGGACCACGAGGAAAGACACAACCAGACGTGAAGCACTTGTCAAAATGCCGGAAAGCATCAACTTTATAAATACACTTAAAAGTTAAGACATTAAAAATTAAAGACCTGGCAATCTCTGAAGGAATTCATGCCACCCACTGCCTTTTATGCCAGACGTTTAAAATCAATTATTGTTGAGAAATGACAGAGCTAAAGCTGTTTGGTATGGAGGGTGGAATGTGACTAAATTAAATGAATGCACCGTGAAATAAATAACTCTCAACTCAACTTTATTTTGGTAAACTAAAAACATTACAAACAAAATGAAATCAATATAAAATGTTAAATCAATCATTTACCAAAAAAGGAATAGGCTGAAGCCAAGGCTTATACTTGCCTACCCTATTCATAGACTCAGCAGTCTACGTATTGACATATTTCTACTGTCCATATACTGTCCATAGCCTGCAAATGTCAATGCTAGAACCTTCAGTTTATTTTATAGATATACTTTTTATACTTTTTATACTACTATGCAAAAACTCAGGACAGTATTACACTTTTATTATTTCATTTTATGCTTATGTTCATTAAATGTTTAGTGTTTTAGTGTTGGTGTAAATTTTCATACTTTTATACTACTATGCAAAAACTCAGGACAGTGTTACACTTTTACTATTTTATGCTTATGTTTATTAAATGTTTCAGTGTTTTAGTGTTTAAATGGTTACTGTTGCACCGAGGGACTGAGAGAAACGCAATTTCAATCCTGTGTATGTCCTGTACATATTGCAGTTCTGACAATAAAGTTGACTTTGACTTTTTGACTTTGACTTTGACATATGTATACATAAGTGCACATACAAACATTTACTGTATATTTAAACATGCATGTATATGATACATACACATACTCACATTACATCCATACATGGTTACACAATACATATATACATCTACATAACGTCTCCATAAGCTTTTGTAATTTTACATTTTAAGGCTCTTTTAAAGCTCACCAAAAAAGCACATAATTTGAGATCATCATTCAGTTCATTCCACAGTTTCACACCGATAAATGAAATACATCTAGATTTTACTTTACTTTTTTCTTTACCTTGTTCAAATATTAACAAATCTCGTAAATTATATTTACTCTCTCTTAACTTAAATAATTTCTGAATTCCAGAGGGAAGACTTTTATTCAGTGATTTATACATTATTTCTGGTATTTTTATATAAACAATGACATTAAATTTTAAAGTATTATTTTGAATAAAACGTTTATTAGTTAGTTCACAATATCCCACTTTATTAATAAGACTAATTGCTTTTTTTGTAACTTTATTAACACGTCAGTAGTAGTTTTATTTGCATTTCCCCCTATTTCTGAGCAATATAACAAGTAGGGCATAATCAAGGAAGAGTATATAATATGCAAGCATTTTACATTTATTAAATATTTTATTTTAAACAATATTCTAATAGTTTTTGCAATTTTATTTATAAAATATTCAATATGACGCTTCCAACTAAGTTTGTTATCCAGAATGATACCTAAAAAAAATTATCATAAAATCTGTCGATTTCATTATTGTAAATCCGATTACCTGAAAATACCATAAATTTAGTTTTTTTTTTCATTTAAAGATAGCTTATTACTATATAATCAAACCACTTTTTTTAACTCAGCTAGCTCTTTTTCTACTATTTGTATTAATTCATCTATATTCTTTCCAGAAAAGAAAAAAAAATGTATATGTCCATTTAAATAAATAAATTTACAATGTACTAATAAATTTACTAATAAATGTCCCATTGTCACATTTCTGCCGCTCCTGTCAAGTTTTCTGCCCCCCGCCATAGTTTATGCCTTCTTGCTTTGTTTTTCTCATGCCCACCTACAAGCTCTGCTCCTGTCAGCCTGTAACACACCCACTCTTCTCCTCCACAGTAATCAACCTTGATGCCATGCACCTGTTCTGCTCCCTACTTAAGCCTCATGTGCTCACTCACTTGTTGCCAGATTAGCAAACGCTCTGTGATAGTAGGTCCAGCGTCCATGCCATAGTCTCAGTTGCTTGTCCCCAAACTTGTCTTCTGAATTCCTTACCTGACCCTTGCCTGATTTGGATTCTGTTTTCTGATCACAGAACCAACTCTGCTTACTAGTGATGTATAGATGAGGTGTCATTTCAACACATAGCCAAACTGTACTGATACTGTGTTGATACTGTGTCACTGAATACTAGGCATGTAACGGTACACGTGGGTGTACCGAACCGTTTCGGTACGGCATGTTCGGTTCGGTCCACCTGTGTACCGTTTTGGTTATTTTTTAACTTATTAAATGTTATTAACGGGAGAATATGTCCGCCGCGGAACTAAATTTCCTGGGGCGCGTTTCAGCACGGCGCTATTATCTTGCAGCATGCGCAGCACACGTAGCATTAGCAACCTAGCATACATCTCATTGCCGTCGCCTGTTTGGGAACATTATGGCTTTCTTGTTAAAAGACGAGCACATATCCAAATCTGTGTGTGGACGTTGTTTCACAAGACTGGATCTGCAGCAGTAACGTGTCTAACGTTAACACGCTTGAAACGAAGTAATCCGAACGTGAACGAAGAAAAGTCGCTTGTTGCAGAAAGACCGCAGCTGCATTTAAACATCCTTCATCAGGTTATTCAGGTTAGTCCAGAGCAATAACACAAACTGTAGGAGTTTTTAAAGCTCTGGAGCTACGTCCGAATGTTTTTGATGCGCCAGCTTTAAAGTTCTTGAGCGTCGCTACGACATTCATCTTGTCAACTTGTCAACACTTGGCAGTATCGTATAGGGTAAGGGACTTCTTGAATGTAAAAGCTCTGAGTTTGCTATACAACACAATTATTGTACCACATTTGATTTACTGTGTTGGTGTTTGGGGTACTGCTTATAAAACTTTAACCCAGTCAATTTTCATTTTACAAAAAAGAGCTGTAAGAATTGTCTTAAGAAAACACCATTGTCATCCTTCTAGTATTTTGTTTTATCAAATGAAATCGCTTAAGTTCTATGATTTGGTGGATTACTATATTTTACTAATTATGTTCAAGGCTCAGAACAACATACTACCACCACACATTCAAATATATTTTACTAAAAGGATTAGTTGTTACAATTTAAAGGGTATGGACATTTTTGTTAAACCGAAGTATCGAAGCAGCTTGAGGGGTAGATCAACTTCTATAAAAGGCATAAGTTTATGGAATAGTTTGGACTGTGATATTAAAAATGAGAAATCATTATTTTTATTTAAGAAAAAGATCAAGAATATTCTGTTAACAAGATATATATCGGGGGCGGCCGTGGTGTAGTGGTAATGGCAGTCGTCTCCCGATCGGAAAGTTGGCGGTTCGACTCCCGGGACCCGCACCATGTGTCGTTGTGTCCTTGGGCAAGACACTTAACCCTGAGTTGCTCCCGGTAGGACTGGAAAGCACCTTGCATGGTAGTCTGCCGCCACCGGTTTATGAATGTGTGTAGCATTCAATATATGTGTAGCACTTTGAGATTTTCAGTAATGAAAAGTGCGTTATAAATTGAATTAATTATTATTATTATTATTATTATATAAGTTTGTAAATATCTATTAATTATAATGAGTAATGTGACTAATTATATGTTCTTTGCTATGCTATTTTATTTTCATTGCTTGATTTTGTTTGTTTAAAAATGATTTGTTAAGAAGGGGCAGATATGATAAGATATTATTCTTCTTCTGCTACCTTTTATTTTATATGTATTTTATTTATTTGAATTTGAAATGGTATTTGTGTTTTTAATTATTATGAAATAAATAAACGTTTAAAACAAAACAAAACAAAACACTTCAGCCAAAAAGTTCAGAACTTTATGAAAATGTCAAAACTGATATTTTCAACAAGCCCTAGAGCTGATTAAAGCTCTGCCCTGATGATGATGATGATGATGATGATGATGATGATGATGATGATGATGATGATGATGATGATGATGATGATGATGATGACCGATTCAACCGTTCAAAAAAAGGTATTGTTCTTTTATTATTATTATTATTATTATTATTATTGTTATTATTATTATTATTATTATTATTATCTAATTAATCTTATTAACTTTTTTTTACCTCTTTGTGTTGTATTTCCAGTCTGGGGCAGAGATAGCAGTTGACTTTTTCCTCTTCAGGGAAATCCACCAGATCACCTGCAGCTAAGAAGTGTGTGATGACTGAACTCTGAAGTTTTCCAGGGACCTGTCCCACCTGGGGGAGCAGGTCCAAGAAGAGGTTGTGAGTAATGAGGACAAATACAGCCACACTGCTGCTACTGTTGTTATTGAGATGATTTTCTCCATTGCAACTAGATCTGTGCTTTTAGCAGAAAATGTGGACAAGTTGGACTTTTTGGACAAAAACGTAAAACTTGATTAGTTCAATTGTAAACAGTCTGTTGCTGCTTATTGTTCTGGTTCTGACTGTTATTGTATTTATTAAGATTTTTATTATTGTTAGTATAGTTTTTTTTATTGTAAAGAATGCCATTTATTTAAAATATCATCCAAATGGGTCACTTTTATTTATTTTTATACAAACGTATTTTTGGCATATTTTCAAAATAATCATTTTGTAAGTCTTTATTTTGTCTTTTTTTTTTTTTGTACCGAAAATAAACCGAACCGAGCCCTCCTTGAAACTGAACCGAACCGAAATGTGGTTTTAGCGTACCGTTACAGCCCTACTGAATACTAACACCTGCTGGAACTTAAAAATCCCCACAGTATATGTTTATGTTTGTTTATGTTTATTAAATTTGTTCTTTTTTTTTTTTACAAAAGAAACAATACAAGACAATCCCATAAATGATAATGTACAAAATATAAAAAGTCAATCTAGTTGACAGACACAACGGACACTGATTTGATGATTTATATGATTTATGATTCATTTAAATGTAAAATATTTTTATTTTATTTATTTATTTATTTTTAAAATAAAAAAAACGTTATAAATAAGCTGAGGGGCGGGCAGTCCTTCAGGATGAAATTCACCAGAGCCTCATCCAGCAGCTGCTTCCTGGAAGCTTGATGGTTAAAAATGAGATAAATAATAAGTTAATAGGATTTAATTATCAATAAAGCAACTGTGAGTAAGTTGAAGTATACCTGAGTTAGCCCTGGATGTATCTGGGACTTTATTCTCATGCCAGGCCCTGTAATGTAATGCTAAACACTCTGCCTGCTCTGCCTCCCCTCCCATTTGAACTGCCTTAACACAAAAAACTTTCTCACACATTACCACACAACACAAAGATTTTAACACTGGACTCTGTGTCATCAAACGGGTTATTCACTAAACTCTCGGTCATGTGCTCATTCAGTTTGCACTACTTCTCATATTTGCACTAATGTTTGTATTACATTACTGCCTATAGTCATACTACTGTTTACATTCACTGTTTACATTTATTAATACTGTTTACATTTATTACTACTGTTTACATTTATTACTACTGTTTACATTTACACTACTTTTATATCTACACTACTGCTGATACATATACAGTATTCTCTGACTAGCCTTATTTAAGGATGCCCAATGTGCCTTACTGCATATGCCACTTTGCCTCTATACCAACATCAACTACCTCATACATATACTGTGTACATTAACTCATATGCTGCTTTGCCACTCTTTGCAAATGTCAATGCTAGAACCTTCAGTTTATTTTATAGATATACTTTTTATACTACTATGCAAAAACTCAGGACAGTATTACACTTTTATTATTTCATTTTATGCTTATGTTCATTAAATGTTTAGTGTTTTAGTGTTGGTGTAAATTTTCATACTTTTATACTACTATGCAAAAACTCAGGACAGTGTTACACTTTTACTATTTTATGCTTATGTTTATTAAATGTTTCAGTGTTTTAGTGTTTAAATGGTTACTGTTGCACCGAGGGACTGAGAGAAACGCAATTTCAATCCTGTGTATGTCCTGTACATATTGCAGTTCTGACAATAAAGTTGACTTTGACTTTAATACCTGAGCATTTGACATTTTTGTGTTTTCTAACGTATAGCTTCGGCAGCCATCTTGAAAGGGGTTGACTCAAAAGTTAAACAGTTAATCAGTGGTGGAAAAGCTCAGTTTAATCAGATATGGAATTTTAGGACAAAAAAAAAAGTACTTAAACTTGTTGTTTTCTTTCCCCAATAAAAAACATGTTTTCCATTTGAGTCTTCGTTTGTTTTGTACCTTTTTAAATAAAGAGACTAATAAAATTGACTACCCCCACTAATATCTGCATCAAGAAAGTTTTTTTCTTCATAACTTTTAAATAACTTATTTGTCAGATCTATCAGTAAGTCAAACAGCTTTTGTTAAATCCATACTAAACAAGTTAATTGACAACAAAAAACATCAACACGACTCTGCACCAGACATGAGTATTTTTTAGATCCAGCTCTGACGGGCAGTGATGCACAAATAACACCCACATAGACATGCTAATTTTCAGCTTATGTGCCACAAAAGTGAGAACAGTCTCAAAATAGTTTTTTAAGCAAAACTTTTTCTAATTGCAGTGTATCAGTTGGTGGCCACAAGGACAACAACCGGTGGATAATGAAGACAAAAAGAAGTGATTTTTACCCGCCTGCATGGCAGCAGGCAAATTAATCTGTGTGGAACAGACTCCTGTGGGATGATGGAGAATATTTTTACTGTTGTCTGAAAGTTGAGTATCAGGTGTTATTGTCTGGTGCAAACTGTAGTTTTATAGTGAAACACTACACCTTCCTAATCTACCGGTATGTAAATTGCTAATGTGTCTTTTTTTAAATGGAAAATGGTGCAAATTTTTGGTGTAAACGTTTTATTTTTACCTTTTCCAGTAAACCCATTAAGTTAAATGAAAAATAAAGGTCCACCACTTCTTGAAGAAATGCTTCGACAAAGTTTTAGGCAAAGATGTTTAAATATGTTGTGCTCTGACTGTGTTGGGGATGATGCTCAGCTACTAATGCATTCAATTTTAACTCATTTTCTGCAAAACCATCATAGTTTTTCCTCTTTTTGTTGTTGTGATTTTCAAGTCTGGATTGCTGTGGCAGCCATCTTGAATCAGGTGAAATCTAGTTGTAAAATCAAAATAGACAAATGTGAAGTGCATTTATATTAAAAACTAACCTATTTATTGATTGAATCAGGGGGATTGAGAAAGTATAGTACATGATATTTAACATATATAAAGTTCCCTAAAGAGGACACTGTCAAGGTTGATGACCACTTTAACAAGATTGTAAACTGAGACTGTACATTCCCACTTAAGGAATTGGTTGCAGAAAAAAAGGGGACATTTTTGCAGATTTATTGTGTAGGATTAACCAGGTCTACATTGCGGTATGAATATGAATATATATATATATATTATATATATATTATATATATATATATATATATATATATATATATATAATATATATATATATATGTATATGTATATGTATATATAT
>JBBPBX010006191.1:47201-69355 GCA_038048925.1 Garcialebias charrua
ATATTATATACTGTATATATATATCATATATATATATTATATATATATATGTATAAAAATATATATATACATATAAACTACATATATATGAACGTTTTGTCCTCTGAAGGGTTTAGCAGCATGCAGGTGTTTGTCTTTTCATAGAAGTGTGTGATTTCAATCCCACTTGATCTTCTGCCAAACATGGCCTTCTTGGCAGACTGCACCTAGCCTCCAAAGCATTTTAAGATCAATTGTTTACAATGCTGTTAATAACCTTTTTTTTTCGTTTATGACACAGTCATGACACCAAACCAGAAGAACTGGATTTTCGTTTGTGGAGGGCAATATATCATACTTCTCCTCCTTTTCTTTATGCTTATAATAAATAAATAAAACTGTGCGGGCAAACGTCCCCTAATGTCATCGATCCATTATTCATAACATCCTGTTAGACTATTCCCCTTGTTGTGTTGAAGTTTTATCAGCTGACGTTCCTCCAGCCCATGGCATTAATGTGTGTCTGCAGGTGCCTCATTCATAAAACATAAACGACGCTAATCTTGTTAAGATGCTGGGCCATGTGTGCCCCACTTCATGTGTGAACATGCACTTGCGTCACAGTCACAAGACCCACCCACCCCCCAACCCCGAGGCCATTTCAACAATGTAAACTGTGGCTGCAGATGGCAGTGGTTAGTACAATACAGTGAAGCGTAAATGGACGTTTGTGTAGGTGTGTGTGTGTGTGTAAGCTCGAAATAGTTGCGTAACAAAAATGTCCAGGCAGATTTTACTCAAGTCTTTCAGTACCGACCAATTTTTGGCCTTTGGTCTGACTGTTAAATATTTTCAACTATACTGAAGTTGCTATAAATAACCACTAATAATAGACACACTCTTAAAATAAAACAATACATTTTATAAAATACTTTGAGCGAACCTCATGTTGTCAACAAGTGCATAAAGAACTTGCCTAAATATAAATTATATGACTTACTCCTGCAAATGTAATCAAAGCATTATGCCACCTTGTATGGCAAGGTTTTAAACAAAGACGTTCCATCGTCTGTTAGCACTTGAAGTTCGTATGTCCCTCAGCTACTGCTACACCCAGTTTAGCTCAATATGTGTAAAACTGATTGGGTTGGGCCATTGTTTGCTAAAATCAATTAGCTGGGGTGGCCATCTTGAAGAAGGCAAACATACAAGAAATCTGAAAAATTCTATTTGCTTCTATGTTTTGTAAAAGATTACACTTAAAACATTTTGAGAATGAAATGGGGGGGGGAGGTCAAATGCGATCGGAGAAAGAGCATTCTGGGAAATCAGACCCGGCTGCAGAAACGATTCAATGGGGGGGCATTCTATTTTTTCAAGGGGGCATATTTTTTTCAACATTTTATTTGCTTCAAGTTGAACAGCGGCTCTGTGACCACTCCTGGAACTCGACCATTCCTTTGTTAGGTCTAATGCTCCTTTTTTCAAACAGACAACTTTTACTCAAATGTGTTTACTGCAGTTAAAATGACACATTGGTTTTACTTTGTGTTAAATAAAAACTTTCAAAGGTATACCGTATTCATTCCTTATTATTCTTATTTTGCTTAATGACATTTAACTCTGCATGTCATCCCTGAAATTCTGACACACAGAATCACAAGTCCAAGTCCAAGTTAAAAACTCACTACTACTCCATTGCTTTCAATGCCAGCTGATTTGTATTGGATCGTTTTATTTATGATCTGCAATGTTTTTTATGTTTTTCGTGTTGTACTTCATTGTCTGTGTTGCCTGTTGCGTGTTTGTTTGTCCAGCACTTTGTGTGGACTTGTTCCTGTTTAAAGTGCTTTATAAATAAAATGGTATGGTATGGTATGGTAAGTGTGAACTGTGTCACAGAGTAAACACAATAAAAACATGTATTATTTGCAGTATTGTTCATTAAAATGGCTCAACACTATTAATGTATTACAGAACATATACATACAGTAGGCACATTTGATATTGTAGGCCATTGCACTAGTTAATACTTTCAGCAAGTGATTTTACTTTAATACTTTAAGTATTTTTAAAAGCAAGTACTTATTTACTTTTACTTAAGTAAAAACATTAATATGGTACTTCTACTTTTACTAGAGTACATTTTGTCTGTTTATTTGTACTTTTACTTAAGTACAGTGTTTGAGTACTTTCTCCACCACAGCACACCACAATTATGCAAGATTAATGTTATGCTGCAGACAGTATATCAAATAAACAAAATACTTATCTGCACAGCCATAAGTTTATATTGGACTACCGTACTCATGTCACAGAAAGCACAGTGGTTCTTACCTTTCTGGTCTTTTTATTTGCAACTCTTCCAATGTTGCTGGTTAGCTCAAAATCTTCCTAATTTCTAGCTATTTTAAAAAAAAAAGTCAGTTGGCTTCAGTGCTTACGTTTCCCACTGAAATGGATGGTGCCGCTTCCTGTCTGCTCTCATTTTCCTCTTGTTTTGTTGGGAAAAAGTTAGATACAGTACACGGACAGTGGTGAGCGTGTAGCCTGGCCCTCGCCATTCCTGCACAGCTCCGCTCAATTCTCATTTCCCTTCACTTCACAGTCTGGGACTTCACCCACCCACAAGGATTTCTCCGGTAGATTTTTGTTCGGACCAATCAGAGAACAGAAGGGGTGGAGTTTTGGACCCTAACCCACGCCCCCACCAGTCCCAGCGCGCAGAGCCCTATAAAAGGGCTCTGCCAGCGCTCAGTCAGCGAGCAGCGGCATGTTCTCATTCAAAGCGATGCAAAGCGATGCAGGATTGTTTTATATGTGACACAAATTTATTAATTTCCCCTTCTTAATCCCTTATCTGGAGTTTTCTTTTGTTTTTTTCCCCAAAAGTTAAGTAATCGCTCCCTCGTCCTCCTTCTCCTCCACCCTCCTGCTGAGTAAAATGAACACGGAAATGCCTCAGGTTGTCACGAGAATTAAACTCGGGTTTTAGTTGCTGACCGAGTCCCATCAGATTTTCTGGTGTTTTGGTGAGCTGGACCAGCGATCCATGGTTTGATTTTATTGTATTAAAACGTTTTATAACATATAAACACAGAATTTGCGCAGCGAGAGAAACGCTGCAAGAGGCGGAGCAGCTGTCAGTCAAGTTCACCAGAGCACGGCATCATTCAAAGCGATGCAAAGCGATGCAGAACTGTTTTATATGTGACACAAATTTATTAATTTCCCCTGCTTAATCCCTTATCTGGAGTTTTCTTTTGTTTTTTTTCTCCCAAAAGTCAAGTAATCGCTCCCTCGTCCTCCTTCTCCTCCACCCTCCTGCTGAGTAAAATGAACACGGAAATGCCTCAGGTTGTCACGAGAATTAAACTCGGGTTTTATTGCTGACCGAGTCCCATCAGATTTTCTGGTCTTTTGGTGAGCTGGACCAGCGATCCATGGTTTGATTTTATTGTATTAAAACGTTTTATAAACACTGAGTTTGTGCAGCGAGAGAAACGCTGCAAGAGGCGGAGCAGCTGTCAGTCAAGTTCACCAGAGCACGGGGGGTGGCTCTGAGGGGAGGGAGCAGAATGCTTTCCCTGTTCAAAACATAGATATCATATATAGAACACTAGATACCGCATGGCCCGCTCTCGCCTATTGGAGCTGACGAGATTTAGGGCAGCCATCTTGGCGCTGTCGTCCGCTCCACTCAGCCTTATTTATTTGGCTGGCACAATAAAGTATCAGCGCATTTAATCAATCATAACACGCTGAATAGTAATCCCATTGTCACATATTTAAATTTTAGGCATACAGCTATTAAAACTGCATGTATAGGAACGTATAGTTTAGCATATTTAAATAATTTTGGTGGAATACAAATACAATACTGTACTTTAATATATGTTTAGCAAGATACAACCAAAGATGCACACACACATTATGTATACATATTCAGATACTGTAATAATACATACAGTATATATATATATATATATATATATATATATATATATACATATATATATATATATATATATATATATACATATATATATATATATATATATATATATATATATATATACAGGTAGTCCCCGATTTACGAGCGCTCTGATCTGCGAGGTTCCAGACTTACGAGCTGCACATTTTTGGAAAAAACGAAAAAAATACTGAGTTTTCATGTGTTTTTTCACTTCAGTTAGCTAGTTAAGCATATAAACACACGTTTCCGATCATTTTTATGCACTCAAAAGTAGTTTTTAGATGAAAATAGAGTGTTTTTAGGTGCGCTAGCGAAAACCGTTCCAATTTACGAGCGGATTTCCGGATTTACGAGCGAAATGGCGGCCGTTCCAAATTACGAGATTTCCGGTTTACGAGCGCCTCGTTGTAACGGATCTCGCTCGTAAATCGGGGACTACCTGTATATATATATATATACATACATACATATATACACATGCATACACACATGCATAAGATTAATAATAATAATAATTAATTAATTAATTCCTACTTTATTTCTGGCATATATTGTATGAGAAATTTTTCCCAACTGTTCCAATGTTTATGAAAAGAGTCTATTTTTAGATTGAGTGTAAATGTTATTTTTTCCATTTTGTAAATATCTGCCACAATTTGGGCCCATTCTCTATCTGTAGGTTCTATCTGTACCATCCATTTTTTTGTAATTGTTTTTTTCCCGGCGGTTATATGTATATTCCATAAATATCCATCAATTGATCACATTTTTGCGGTTCTGCATCCTAAAAACATCGTTTTAAAGTTTGATGGAATGTTAATTTGAAAAATTTGGTTAAGTGCAACATTTATGGCAGCCCAATATCTTTGGAGAATGTGACACTCCCAAAAAACATGATAGTGATGCGCTCCCAAAAAACATGAAAGTGATGCGCCTTCTGACAACCACAGTTTTGCCAGCATTGTCCATTTCCTTGTGAGAAATGGGCACTTTGACTTGGGGTGATGAAATATTGTGATAAACATTTCCAACCAAATTCTTTCCACATGTGGGATTTTGTGCACCTCCATTGTGCTACATATTTGTTCCCATTCTTCATCAGTTATAGCAAGACCTGATTCCTTTTCCCATTTATTTTTAATATATTGTGTGGAGTGGACATTAAAGTTTGATAACATTTTATAAGTTTTTGAAATTAATCCATCTGGCAGTTTTGATTCATAAGATTTTATTATTAATTCAATCAATGGGTTGCATTGATCTGTGTTTTGCTTGATTTCCTGGTTGTAGTAACTTCTTACTTGTAGATATCTATAAAAATCTTCTTTTTCCAAGTTGTATTTTTCTTGCAATTTATTAAAGCTTTCAATTTTATTATCTTTCACCATCTGAAAGATGACTTTTATACCTTTTGTGATCCAGGATTTGAATCTGGAATCAACGTTGTTTGGTAGAAAGCTTTTGTCATATGCTATCCAATTTAATACCTTGATTTCTTTGTTTAATTTCTTTGTTTTTACAACTTCTTTCCATGTTGTTAATGTTGATTTAATCCATTTATTTTCCAGTTCGTCCATCAGATCAAGCCGTTTAGTGTCAGCCAGTATTGCCTGCAGAGGGATGTCTGAGAGTGAATTGCATTCTATTTCCTTCCACTTTGCTACATAAGCTGGATCGCACCAATATAGTAGTGTTCTAATTTGAGCGGAGATGAAATAGTTTTTGAGACTGGGGAGGCCCCATCCTCCTCTATCCTTTGTTAATTGTAATGTTTTGTAACGGATGCGAGGTCTTTTGCCATTCCATATAAATCTGGATATATCTTTGTCCCATTCAATAAAATATTTGTTTGGAATAGTTATTGGTAAAGTTTGAAAAAGATAAAGGAACCTTGAAATTACATTCATCCTTATGGTTTCTATTCTTGCAGTTAGACTCAAATGTGGAATGAGATTCCATTTTCCCAGGTCTTTTTTAACAGCTGAGTAGAGGTGACTGTAATTTATGTCCATTATTTTATTAATATCCTTATGTAGTATTACTCCTAGATATCTAAAGGATTCGGTGTTCCATTTAAGAGGGAATTTTTTTTTAAATTATTTGGGTGGGTTCCAGTATGAGATAGTCTCTGTTTTTCCTACATTTAATTTATAACCTGATAAATTGCCTATTGTTTCTAAATTATTCATCAACTCTGGTATTGAATTTTCTGGGTCGGCTAAAAACAAAATTATATCATCTGCATAACATGCAATTTTGTGCTCTTTTTTGTTAATTGTAATTCCTCTGATTGTTTTTGTTTGTCTAATATGTTGGGCTAAAGGCTCCAGGTATAGAGCAAAAAGTAGACGGGACCAAGCACACCCTTGTCTTACTCCTCTCTCCAGAGTAAGTGAATCTGTTAGATAACCGTTTATCTTTATTTTAGAGGTCGGCTTATTATGGAGTTCCTTTATATTATTTATTATTAGGTCACTTAATTTAAATTTCTTTAGCACCTTAAAGAGATAAGACCAATCAACTGAGTCAAACGCCTTTTCAGCATCCAGACTGATGATCATTGCCTTTTCTCTTTGTTTTTGTATGTATCTCATTATTTGCAGGGTACGTCTAATATTATCCTGTGCCATTCTACTTGAGTGAGGTAGCCGCAGGACCTTGTATCATGTCCTCACTCCAGCCTAATCCAATAACGGTTCCTTTCACTTTTATCCCTGCACACTAGTATCACCCAATGTGTCCGGAAAGTTAGGATTAAGGCTGAGACGAGGTAATTCACCTAGACTTGTTCACTGTCTAACATCTGCACATCACATCGTCGTTTCCACTCCCTTAGATAGCCTGACTTAGCAGAATGGAGTCAGATCGTATCTCAAAGAGAAACATGCATTTAACGACAGCCTTACCTCTTGTAGATAGCAATTGTTTCCGGGTCTAGTAATTTTTAGGATCTTGGAAAGTAAGATCCTAGGATGTTGTTTATCTCTTGTGGCTAATAAAACCATTCAAAACCTCCAGTGATATTGTTTTACTCTTTGAACCATCACTTAATTGTTGTTATCCTTGAACCAAGTTTCCCATCATTTAATATCACATGACTCAATGAAAAAATCCAAATTTGTACGTTTTATGTTTATTTAATTAATAGTTGCAAGGGGTAACAGCATAAGCACTTCTACTAAAGGTCAATAAATCAGATACATGACTTGCATTCAAAGAGTTAAAAGATTCAACAGCTCACCAAAGATTTCTTCCACACGCTGGGCTTTAAGGTGTTTTTAACTTTAATTGAATTGAGTTGTATGTATTGTGTTCCAACTTGTGTTTTTATTTCCACCAGGAAAACTTGTTTTATAATCCCATATGTAGTCTCGTTGTGATCGGTCAGGGATTTTCACTCCAATAGATTAAAGAAATCTTCTTTGTTTTAATCCCATATAGGAAAAGCTTATGGTAAACTTTGTTTTATAATCCCATCAGGAAATCTTGTTGTTTTTCTACAGAAAAACCTCCAGGTGATTCTGTTGTACTCCAGTCAGAAGTCTGCACTCCAGCAGACTGGACAAATCTTTGTTTAATCCCACCAGGAAGAGCTTGTGTTTTTAATCCTCCAGGAAACTTTGTTTTATAATCCCATCAGGAAATCTTGTTGTTTTTCTACAGAAAAACCTCCAGGTGATTCTGTTGTACTCCAGTCAGAAGTCTGCACTCCAGCAGACTGGACAAATCTTTGTTTAATCCCACCAGGAAGTCTTGTTTAATAATCCACCCAAGTAGTCTTGTGTTTTAATCCTAACAGAAAGGAAGAATTGGTAATTCAGGCTTTAATCTATTCAAGACCTGTTGTGCGGCGTTGATGAACAAAACCTTCGAAGCGGTGTTCCCTTAGCTCAAAACAAGCAGTTTCTCCAAGGTTGGGGTCTTGCATTCAGTAAAAGCAGCTTTTATCCACTCCAACAGACTGAACAAATCTTCTTTGTTTTTTTATCCCACAGAAAGGAAGAATTAGTAATTCCGGCTTTAATCCAATCAAGAAGTGCTGTTTTACTCCACAAAACTCTTGGTTCTGTCCAGCTGATGAGGTGCCCCCTGCAGGATGATCAATTATAATCCATCATGGCTCAGTTGAGCCGACGAGAGGCCTTCAACAGCAGGATGAAGATAAAAAGTACACCGTGTTCCCATCAACGTAAAAAGCCTCGCGGCGGTCCGTCGGAGCTCAGAGCTTCTTCCAATATTACTTTAAATCCTCAACATCTTGCAACATCTTGCAGCTGATCTTAAAATCTTCATAGAGGAGACTTTTTTACTGCAATAATTTTTTATATAATTTTAGTCTTGGGTAACTAGGAATAAATCCTACCTTTTGTTGTTAGAAAGTACCACAAGGGATTTCCAAAAGAATAGGAAAATGTATTCCATCTCTGAAGCTGGTCCAATTTTGAAGGATTTGGAGATATCCGGGCTGAGAGGTAAAAAGTATTCCTTGTTGGTCAAAGAAAAATCCTTTTTCAGATAATCCAAGTTCTTCTTTGTAGCTTCCAGAGAGTCCAGTCCATGAACCACAAGAATTCTTCAGAAGTCCAAAACTCAGCAAATTTCTATTCTCAAACAGACTTATTTATAGTCAAGAAAAGGGTTTGACCCCCACTATTCTAGACCACTATGTCATTTTCCTGTCATTCTATTGGTCAATGGTGAGGTAATATTTTACACCTCCTCTCAGCCCCCGGTCAGCTCTCACTAAAGCAATGACATCATCTTGCTCTTTTTCTCACCCTCCCCTGGCAGGACCAGTCTGGCCAGAGAGGTTTTCAACTTTCACCTACATCTGTCAACTTTTACCTACATTTATTTAAACTGTGGAAAAAACACTTTTTTAACGTGTTGTGTAATATTCAAAACTATTTTCAACACCCAGCGGTGGGGCACCTGTTGGTTTGCTGTGAATCTTAAAAGAAAACATGTAAATCACATCATTATACTCACAATACTATAATCATGCATCTTCAGTTAATTATATGACACACATTTCACATATTCAATCACTTATCACACTTTATTTCATATAAGAACACCTTTTATATAATTATATGTGCTCAATTTAGAAGTGAACTGTCCATTAAGAGCCTAAAAACTCTTTTCTGCAGCTCTTCCTCTGTGAGTGCAAAAGTGTGCACCTTTTTATCTCATCTGACCTATTTCTGCTCAGAGAGAGACCTGCTTGAGTGCATGTGTTATTATTATTATAACTCCTTGTGTGTTTCTCTGTGTGCATGCTTATGTCTTGATAAGAAGTCTCATCTGTCTGCAATAACGCTTTGCTTCTGAATGTTTTAGTGTGGATCTTGTAATAATTTTTATTCTTATTATTTTGTTAAAATAATTTTTGTTACTTTTAAACAGTCCTTGAAGCAAGAAGCAAAAACTACCTTCCCCAGTAACTCTCTTTTGCAGCTGTGTGAAACACTAAGAAGAGGCCTGGCTGTCTTGCTCCTGCCTTGAGCGTGTGTTGGAGTGCGTGAGAGTGTGTGTGTGCACGTGCACGTGTGTGCACGTGTGCTCGTGTGCGTTCATGTGTGGCCCTAGGGAGAGGCTGTATGTTTAGGTAAATATGAGGCCTGCTGTTCGTATGGCTTCGTGTGTCTGCATCATGATTCAAAATGCTATGATTTTATCGCTATTCAATAAAAGATTACATTTATATGTTTGATCAGTTCTGTATGAGATTTAAATACTTTAAAAACTATTTTCTTTCTTCTTGATAAGAAGCCCAAGCTCTTTGCAACAAAACTCCTTGCAGCTTCTTATCTAGTTTTGACCCATATTTTCTCAGAGAGAGACCTGCTGCTTTTCAGAGGCCTTGGTTTTTCTGCCTAGTGTGTGCATGTAAGGCCTGACTCAATCTTATTTCTTATAGCACAGGGTTAACTGAAAATGCCATACAATAACTCAAAGACAGTTTACTAAAATACAAACAAAGCCTAAAAATAAAAACACATGTCTTATATGTCTGCTTATGAGTTTAAAATGCCATAAAAACTAAACTAATCTAGGGTCAAACACCAAGGGAAAAAAAAGTGTGTTATTATCTGGCCTCAATTGAGGCCTTCAGCTCGTGGAAAGGTTTTGCAGCCGTATAATAGCCTGTTTTCAACATAAAAGTCCTGCCTACTTTGACACCTGGGTTTTCCTTTTATTAATAAATCCTGTTTGATCATTATTTATCAGATGGGGTATTATATTCTCCATCCGTTTAGACATTATTGAGGTGTAGATACGATAGTCCACATTTAGTATTGAGATTGGTCTAAATGACCCACATTCTAATCTGTCCTTTTGTTCTTTAGGTATAAGTGATATAATGGCTTCTTTCCAGCTCGGAGGGATCTGTGTCTTTTTAAGTGCCCAGTTGAAAGTTTTTAGAAGTAGCGGTGTGAGTTCTTCTTTAAAAGTTTTATACCATTCGGAGCTGAAACCATCGTTCCCTGGTGATTTATTATTCTTTAAATTCTTAATTGCATTTTGTATTTCCATCCATCCATCCATCCATTTTCTTCCGCTTATCCGGGGTCGGGTCGCGGGGGTAGCAGCCTAAGTAGGGAGGCCCAGACTTCCCTCTCCCCAGCCACTTGGAGCAGCTCCTCTGGGGGAATCCCAAGGCGTTCCCAGGCCAGCCGAGAAACATAGTCCCTCCAGCGTATCCTGGGTCTTCCTCTGGGTCTCCTCCCGGTGGGACATGCCCGGAACACCTCACCAGGGAGGCGTCCAGGAGGCATCCTAACCAGATGCCCGAGCCACCTCAACTGGCTCCTCTCGATGTGGAGAAGCAGCGGCTCTACTCCGAGTCCCTCCCGGATGACTGAGCTTCTCACCCTATCTCTAAGGGAGAGTCCAGCCACCCTGCGGAGAAAACTCATTTCAGCCGCTTGTATCCGAGATCTTGTTCTTTCGGTCATAACCCAAAGCTCATGACCATAGATGAGGGTGGGAACGTAGATCGATCGGTAAATTGAGAGCTTTGCCTTTTGACTCAGCTCTCTCTTCACCACGACAGACCGGTACAGCGCCCGCTTCACTGCGGACGCTGCACCTATCCGCCTATCGATCTCACGCTCCAGTTTTCCCTCATTCGTGAACAAGATCCCGAGATACTTAAACTCCTCCACTTGGGGCAGGACCTCCTCCCCGACCCGGAGAGGGCACGCTACCCTTTTCCGGCTCAAGACCATGGCCTCGGATTTGGAGGAACTGATCCTCATCCCGGCCGCATCGCATTCAGCTGCAAACCGCTCCAGTGAAAGCTGTAGATCACGAGCTGATGAAGCCAATAGGACCACATCATCTGCAAAAAACAGAGAAGCGATTCTAAGGCCACCAAAACGGATCCTCTCAACACCTTGGCTGCGCCTAGAAATTCTGTCCATAAAAGTTATAAACAGAATCGGTGACAAAGGGCAACCTTGGCGGAGTCCAACTCTCACCGGAAACGAGCCTGACTTACTGCCGGCAATGCGGACCAAGCTCTGACACCGGTCGTACAGGGACCTAACAGCCCATATCAATGGGCCTGGTACCCCATACTCCCGGAGTACCCCCCACAGAACCCCCCGAGGGACGCGGTCGAATGCCTTTTCCAAGTCTACAAAGCACATGTAAACTGGTTGGGCAAACTCCCACGCACCCTCCAGGACCCTGTTGAGGGTGTAGAGCTGGTCTAGTGTTCCACGACCAGGACGAAAACCACACTGCTCCTCCTGAATCCGAGGTTCGACTATCCGACGGACCCTCCTCTCCAGAACCCCTGAATAGACCTTACCAGGGAGGCTTAAGAGTGTGATCCCTCTATAGTTGGAACACACCCTACGGTCCCCCTTTTTGAATAGGGGAACCACCACCCCAGTCTGCCAATCCAAGGGAACTGCCCCCGATGTCCACGCGATATTGCAGAGTCGCGTAAGCCAACACAACCCCACAACATCCAGAGCCCTAAGGAACTCAGGACGAATCTCATCCACCCCCGGAGCCTTGCCACCGCGGAGCTTTTTAACCACCTCGGCGACCTCAGCACCAGAGATTGGAGAGCCCGACCCAAAGTCCCCAGGCTCCGCTTCCTCAGTGGAAGACGTGCCAGTAGGATTGAGGAGGTCTTCGAAGTATTCCGCCCACCGACTCACAACATCCCGAGTTGAGGTCAACAGCACGCCATCCCCACCATAAATGGTGTTGGTCGCGTACCGCTTTCCCCCCCTGAGACGCCGGATGGTGGACCAGAATCGCCTCGAAGCCGTACGGAAGTCATTCTCCATGGCCTCTCCGAACTCCTCCCACGCCCGAGTTTTTGCCTCAGCAACCACCCGAGCCGCATGCCGCTTGGACTGCCGGTACCTATCTGCTGCTTCCGGGGTCCCACAGGCCAAAAAGGCCCAATAGGACTCCTTCTTCAGCTTGACAGCATCCCTCACCGCCGGTGTCCACCACCGGGTTCGAGGGTTGCCACCACGACAGGCACCAACAACCTTGCGGCCACAACTCCGATAAGCTGCCTCGACAATAGAGGCGCGAAACATGGCCCACTCGGGCTCAATGTCCCCCGCCTCCCTCGGAACGTGTTCAAAGCTCTCCCGGAGGTGGGAGTTAAAGCTCCGTCTTACGGGAGACTCTGCCAGACGTTCCCAGCAGACCCTCACAATACGTTTGGGTCTGCCAGGTCTGACCGGCATCCTCCCCCACCATCGGAGCCAACTCACCACCAGGTAGTGGTCAGTTGACAGCTCCGCCCCTCTCTTCACCCGAGTGTCCAGGACATGCGGCCGCAGATCAGATGAGACGACAACAAAGTCGATCATTGAACTACGACCTAGGGTGTCCTGGTGCCAAGAGCACATATGGACACCCTTATGCCTGAACATGGTGTTCGTTATGGACAATCCATGACGAGCACAGAAGTCCAACAACAGAACACCACTCGGGTTCAGATCAGGGGGGCCGTTCCTCCCAACCACACCCCTCCAGGTCTCACTGTCATTGCCCACGTGAGCGTTGAAGTCCCCCAGCAGAACAAGGGAGTCCCCAGGAGGCGCACCCTCCAATACCCCCTCCAAGGACTCCAAAAAGGGTGGGTAATCTGCGCTGCCGTTCGGCGCATAGGCACAAACAACAGTCAGAGCCCGTCCCCCCACACGTAGGCGAAGGGAGGCTACCCTCTCGTTCACCGGGGTGAACCCCAACGTACAGGCACCGAGATGGGGGGCAACAAGTATGCCCACTCCTGCTCGGCGCCTCTCACCAGGGGCAACTCCAGAGTGGAAGAGTGTCCAACCCCTCTCAAGGAAACTGGTTCCAGAGCCAGAGCCATGCGTTGAGGTGAGTCCGACTATTTCTAGCCGGAACCTCTCAACCTCACACACTAGCTCAGGCTCCTTCCCCACCAGAGAGGTGACATTCCATGTCCCAATGGCCAGCTTCTGTAGCCGAGGATCAGACCGCCAGGGTCCCCGCCCTCGGCCACCACCCATTCCACAATGCACCCGACCCCTTTGGCCCCTCCCACAGGTGGTGAGCCTATGGGAATTTTGTATTTCAGGGGATTTTGTATTTCAGTTTTGGTTATTTCAGCCCCGAGCTTATTATTTTCCTCCTCAGTCATTTGTGGGAGATCAAGTGTATTAAGAAATAAGTCAACATCCTTCTCCTCTGCCCTTGTTATTTTAGAGAATACTGTAGTTTTTTATAGAAAGATTCAAAGGTTGATAATATTTCTTCCTGTTTGGTCTTTATTGTATTAGTATGATTGTCTCGAATTTTAACAATGGTCCCATCTGTTTGTTGTTTCCTAAGTTTCCAGGCTAATAACTTAGAAAATTTTGCACCACTCTCATAATACCTTTGTTTTGTGAAAAACATATTTTTTATTATTTCCTGAGTAGTCAATTCATTAATATCATTTCTTATCTTTCTAATTTCTTGTAATATTTGTTGACTTTTATTCTGAACATGTCTATGTTCTAGCTCTTTTAACTTTTCTTGCAACTCTTGTAGTTTTTTCTGTCTTTGTTTCTTTTTGACTGCTGCTATGGCTATAATTTTCCCCCTTAGTACAGCTTTGGCTGCATCCCAGAGGAAGGGTGGAGATGTTTCGCCATTATCATTCTCATGAATGTATCTGGATATATCTTCTGATAATTTCTTTTTAATTTGTGTATCATTTAAAAGGTTGATGTTAAGTCTCCATAAGATATTTCTTTGTTTTTCACCCAATGCCATTGTTAAGTATATTGGGGCATGATCACTTATGTCTATTGTTCCTATCTCCGCTTCTATTACTTTTGATCTATCTTTGTTAAAAATAAAAAAATTATCTAGCCTTGTATATACCCTGTAAGGGTTAGAGAAGTGTGTATATTGCCTGGTTTTTGGATTCATTTCCCTCCAGATGTCCATTATTCCCAGTGGTGGGATGTAACTAAGTACAAATACTTTGTTACTGTACTTAAGTACATTTTTCATGTATCTGTATTTTACTTAAGTAGAATTAAATGTGGGTACTTTTTACTTTTACTCCACTACATTTTACATGAAGTATCTGTACTTTCTACTCCACTACATTTCTATAATGTGTTGAGTTACAAGTAACTTTCATGTTGCGATTTTTTGATTTGTTCGTTAGTTTGAAAGTAACCAAAGGTGAGAGGGGAGTTGGTCCATTGAATCACTGCGCAGTGGACAGGTAACATTAGACCTGCCTTCTAGAAGTTGGGCCAATAATGTATGTTCTAGTATATATATCACTGAGCTGGGGCCACCCACAGCATCACCAACACACCCACAATGGATTCCACAGTGGAGAGTCAGCCAGAAGATAGGCACCACCCATGGCCTTATTTAAAAAACTATCGAAAGGCTATTGAAAGAGTATACAGTACATCAGGACATATTCTCTCTCCCAAAAGAGATAGACTGGACAAAAAAAACTTTGAAAACCAAATTCTTCTGAACTAGAACAATAAATTATTGCTGAAATATTAAAATGTGTCAGTTCATGATGTTAGGAGACAAGATGTCTCCAAGTTTTGAAAATGGTGTCAGGAAGTTAAAATATTGTTCACTGTTGACCCATTACAAGTTGACTAGACAGTATTTTAACTAGATGATGACAAACTGGAGTAGAAATGATCAATGTCTATTCCTTTGTTTGGTCTGATGCTCCTTTTTTCATCAGACAACTTTTACTTTAATGTTTTTACTGCAGTTAAAATGACACATTGATTTTACTTTGTGTTAAATAAAAAAATTTAAAGGTAAAACCATTCCTCTTTCTTATTTTTATTAATGACATTTAACTCTGCAGGTCATCCTTGAAATTCTGACACACAGAATTAAAAGTCCAAGTGTGAACTGTGTCACAGAGTAAACACAATAAAAACATGTATCATCTGCAGCATTGTTCATTAAACTGGAACAACACTTTTAATGTATTACAGAAAATATACATATAGTACACACACTTAATGATACTGTAGACCATTGCGTTAGGTAATAATAATAATAATAAATTCAATTATACCACACTTTTCATTAATAAAAATCTCAAAGTGCTAAAGGTAATACATTCAGCAAGTACTTTTACTTTAATACTTTAAGTATTTTTAAAAGCAAGTACTTATTTACTTTTACTTAAGTAAAAACATTAATGTGGTACTTCTACTTTTACTAGAGTACATTTTTGTCTGTTTATTTGTACTTTTACTTAAGTACAGTGTTTGAGTACTTTCTCCACCACTGATTATTCCAATATTTTGCATTTGGTTATTGAATTTTTTATTAATTGCTTTACATTTACTGGTAGTTTTTTGGCTGGAGCTGTCTAGGAGTGGTTGAAGGTGAAAATTGAAGTCTCCGCCACAAATTAATGTTCCTCCAGAATTATTCACAATAAGATCCATTATTTTAGTAAAAAACAACATTTCACTTCCAGGTGGGGCGTAAACATTGAAAAAAGTATATGTCTCTCCATTTATAGTTCCTCTGATTAATACATATCGGCCCTCTTCATCTTTGAGTTCAAAACTGTGTTCAAAAGTCACTTTACTTGATATCAATATTGCCACCCCTCTTTTATGTTTTCCCTTGAAAGAGGAGTAGTAGTATGATTTAGTGTACCCATATTTGGTTAGTTTTTGATGTTCTAGGTCATTTATGTGTGTTTCTTGTAAGTAAACTATGTCTATCTTCTCCCTCTTCATTTTTGTTAATACTTTTGCCCTTTTTATTGGATTTAGTATGCCATTAACATTAAAAGATGCCACTTTCAACCTTTCACATAACATTTACATAAATAATAAATAGTTTCAACACAATTTTGCTACTGAGCTCTCCTAAAAAACTTAGCGTGTCACATGAGCTGTGAAAAACAAAAAGAAAAACATAACACATCTAAAAATAAAACCTGGGGTTCTAAAGTAAAGGTGGGTTGTCCTTTACCTGACCTGGGTTGGGGTCAGAACATGGAGGGATGTCTTTCACTGATGGTGATGGAGGAAGGGCCCTCCCTTGCAACCTACGTCCGTATGTTCTTTGTGGACTTCACGTAAGTCTTCAACACCCTGATGGACAAACTATCCACACTTGGACTAAGCCCCTCCATTTGTAACTGGGTACTAGACTTTTTAACAAACAGACCACAGTCAGTGAGGATCCACAACTTCTCCTCCTCCACCATAACCCTCAGCACTGGCTCTCCTCAAGGATGTGTGTTGAGCCCTCTCCTGTTCACTCTGCTCACATATGATTGTGCAGCCTACCCATCCAGGCTGTCATATTGTAAAGTTTGCAGATGATACAGCTGTGGTGGGATGCATCACAAACAATGATGAGTCCAGCTACAGGCAGGAGGTGGAACACCTGGAGAGCTGGTGCAAAGAGAATAACCTTCACATGAATGTGAAGAAGACAAAGGAGATGATTGTGGACTTCAGAAGGAACAAACACACCCACACCCCACTGAACATAAGAGGATCTGCAGTGGAAGTGGTCTCCAGCTACAAGTACTTGGGTGTACACATGAATGATAACCTCAGCTGGAGCAACAACACCACCAGCCTGATCAAGAAAGGTCATCAGAGACTCTACTTCCTCAGACGGCTGAGACGAGCTGGTCTGAGAAGCTCAGTCCTCACCTCCTTCTACAGGTGTGCAGTGGAGAGCATCCTGTGCTCCAGCATCAACGTGTGGCATGGAGGCTGCACAGCTGCAGAAAGAAAAGCTCTGCAGAGAGTGGTGAAGGCTGCACAGAAGTCTGTTGGAGTCAGTCTCCCCACCATCACAGACATTTACACCTCCAGATGCAGAAAAGAGCCACCTGCATCATGAAAGACCTCACTCACCCAGCACACTCACTCTTTGCACCACTCCCCTCGGGACGGAGGTTGAGGAGCATCAAATGTAGAACCACTAGACTGAGGAACAGCTTCTACCCTGAGGCTGTCAGACTCATGAATAAATAAATAATAAGAATAAACACTGCAAAATGTCACATCATACTGATACTGATCTGTTTCTTGTTGCTGCGTTCATCTGTGACCATCTGCTCATGTTCGTGCTGCTGTTTATAATGATGTTTTTCTACTACATTAGGGCTTAGTGTATTACTAGCTGATGTGATGTCTCTCTTAGTTAATCCTAGATGTTATTATTGTATTTCTCTTGCATTTGTTGTTGGATGTAACTGGGACCCTGTGTACATAATCTCGTTTTCAACACATGTACTACATGCGGTGCAAATGACAATAAATTCTCTCTGACTCTGACTCTGACTCTGGTCCTTGAGGAACACCATTCTTCCATGTTTTAGTTGTTTCCCTGCTCCAACAAACCTGACTCAGTGACTTAATTACCGGTACTTCTTCATGTTCTGCAGAAGCCTGTAAATCACCCATTTATTAAAATCAGGTTGTTGCTGCAGAAGCCTGTAAATCACCCATTTATTAAAATCAGGTGTGTTGGAGCAGAGAAACAACGAAAACATGCAGGATGGTGTTCCGCAAGGACCAGGGTTGGGAACCCCTAAAAGGGTGGAATTCAGTTTATTCCATTTCCAAAATCTAAACTGAGTCTGGAAACATGTAAAAAATGGATAAAGCCCTGTGGCCGACCTCCTGAGCAGCTGATACAAGAGAGATAAACAGGAAGTACCACGTTCATCCTCCATTTTCTGTCATAATTACATCGTATGCCTAATGGTTAAATTAAAGATTAATGCTTAAAGCTAGTTGTGCTTTGTTTTGTGTGTTTTGAATGTAGATATAGCTACGCTGCAACTTCTGGTTGCATAAGTTTAGTCTTTGTTATGATCAGTAAACTGATTTTGTACAAAGCGTTTATTAGGCTGTTTATTAATGTAAAGCAGAGTGCTACCGTCTGTAGCATCTTAGCTAGTCGTCTGTATTGCACGCCGCTAGCTTAGCGCTACTTTTTGTTGTGCTGAACTCTCTAAAATAATTATTAAATCAAGTGTTTACTTATGTAGGTAAACGTAGATGTTTAATAACCTGTTAAAATACACCAGAATGCAGGAAATTGCATCTACTTTATTTTAAAATGTTCTGGGGAGGACCCCCTCATCAACAATGTGTCCCCCCAACATTATGAATGCTTCTGACGCCAATGGCCACCACGTTGTTCAAGACAAAAACCATAGTCTGCACTGGGGGGCTAAGCACCCCTAAAGGTCAGACTCTAGAATCGCCCCTGCCTTTGAAAGTTTCGTCCCTTACAAAACTGACTCCAAGCTGCGGTTCGACTCACATGTTGTTGTTTTTTAAACACTCGTGTAAAAACAGACGACAGCTGATGTGCTTGTCTCAAACTCCAGTCTTACTCTGTGCACTCGGAGCTGCTGAAACTCGACCGTGTGGATTCAGCGTCGCAGCCGCGCTCGCCATCTTTTTCGGTCTTCTCTCTCAACACAGAGTTCTCTTTACAAACGTAGCCGTGCGCGAAGGCAATCGAGTGGTGAACCATTGACTTTCGCTCGCGAGCAAACAAAAAAAACCTGTAAAAACAGTCATTTGTATTCATTTTAAGCTCACGAGCAGCGATGTGTTTCGCCATGTTGAAAATACTAGCAAACGAGGGTCACGTGACACGCGAGTCGACCGTGCAATCTGATTGGCTAGAAAGCACGGTTGCCCCTAACAACGCAGAAGCTTTCCTCATTGATGGGTAAACGAAATTCATTCAAGCACCCGCAAAATAAAGAAAAAGTGACTTTTTCTCGCTCCCCTCTTTGGTTCGAGTGTGTAAACGTAGCAGAATACGAGCGATTCGAGTCAGGGATAAAAACGGGTTTATCTTTCGTTTAAAAAAGTGGTCATGTAACTAGCGCGTGCTTCAACACCACACTCGGACACTAGCAAAGTTAATGGCGCGTGACCGAGTGTCAGTTATCTTCCTAAACACCGTCAACATGCCAATATAATATATATATATACTGTATATACACATAATTCTGTGACCTATCAAATTCACCAGTCCAGTTTGAGTGGGTGTAGTTTCTGCGCCCCGTGCTATATCAGAGCTGCTACAAACTCCGTTCCCCCCCGTCCGGAAGTAGCGGTCTGCGTTTTGAGGGCGGAGCCTAAGTTGTTCTGTGGTTCTTCTCGCTCAGCAAGATCAAACAGACCGTCACTGGTGACGTCCTTTGATGTTATCGGTGACGTCATCAACAGCGTTGTTTATGTGACGCGTTGGAAAGCTTTGATCTAAAGCTCATAAATAGACCACCCCAGTGTGTCCCAAACTTATTCCGCAATTTCTTTTGCAAAGCGCACTGGTTTAAGTGTACTTCTGCCAATTGTCTATAAGCTAGTTTCAGATTTTTTTGAAATTAGATTGAATTTCAATTGCCAAACAACGGGATTCCTTCAACTGGAGCAAAGGGTCTTCGCAGTCCAGACGCTCGTCACAGCACCACTGCCATGGATGAGATACGGAAACGTTTTCCTTCAAGCGAAGAAATGAAGGGCCTTCGGGTAGCAGCCTGGGTTAGGGACCATTGGAAAAGTGAAACCGACGAATTAAAAACGTCAGAGGTAGAAATTAAGGCGTTAACAAAGAAGGCAAGTCAAGATGAAACAGACGTCAATACGCAGAAAAGCACAAAGTCTGATCTTGAAAAGACAAATCTGGATCTTCAAGAAGAACTGATGTGCGAAAAGAGGACTCAAAAATACCTTGAGTTGGAAAGTCAGATAAAAAGTAAAAAAGACTTCATAAAAACGTCAAAGGTCAGAGTTAACTGGTTAATAAAGAATGTAAGAAGCCAAGTTGAAAGAGACGACCGTACGCTGAAAAGCACAAATCTTGAAAAGACAAATCTGGAACTTCAAGAAGAACATGCGTGCTATAAGGAGAAGATGACTCAGAAGCACCTTGAGTTGGAAAGTCAACTGAAAAGAAAAAACGACGAATTAAAAACGTCAGAGATCAGAATTAAGGCGTTAACAAAGAAGGCAAGTCAAGATGAAACAGACGTCCGTATGCTGAAAAGCAAAAATTCTGATTTTGAAAAGACACATCTGGATCTTCAAGAAGAACTGGCGTGCTATCGGGAAAAGACGACTCAAAAAAACCTTGAGTTGGAAAAGCACCTAGAAATGTCGCGAGAACAGCTGAGAGAAGTCAAACGTCAGAATGCAGAGTATCTACGTTTGACTGAGGAGTTAAAAAGCTCTCTCGAGATGACAAATAAATATGAAAAGGAACTGGAAACACAGAAGCAGAAACTCCAGAACCTCATTCAAGAACCAGACAAAAAAAAATCTACATACAGCAGCAAACTTCATAAACTTAGAGCCAATGTTAACGTGTTGCCAAATAAATTCAATGTGGAAATGCTGAAGCAACAACGCAAGTCAGAAAATGAAAGCTTGAGCACAGTCAAAAGTCCTGTGCAGGATGTGCAACACTGGTGTTTGAAAAAGACTCCGCAGATGGCAAAAGAAAGTCTTCCGCTGATTCACAAGAAAGAGCAGCCGACGAAGTTTACGACAACGAACCAACTTAAGTTAATCGACTTTGACACATAATCCTCTGACAGGCAGCACGGTGACTCTCAGCGAGCAGGTTACCCCGGTTCAAATCCCGGTCCGGGGGTTCTTTCTGGCTAGAGTTTGCATGTTATCTCCGTGCATGCATGGGTTTACTCCGGGTACTCCGGTTTCCTCCCACAGAAAAAAAACAAAACATGCATGGGTTTACTCCGGGTACTCCGGTTTCCTCCCACAGAAAAAAAAAAAAGACATTGGCAAAGGATGTCTATATATCCCTGGTGGTCTAGTGGTTAGGATTCGGCGGTATCACCGCCGCGGCCCGGGTTCGATTCCCGGTCAGGGAAAACATCTTTACAGGTCTCCAGACCTAAATCCTATAGAAAATCTTTGGAGGGAGCTGAAACTCCGTGTTTCAGCCCTATACATATACAGTATATATATATTATATATCAGAGTCAGAGTCAGAGAGTCTTTATTGTCATTTGCACCGCATGTGGTACATGTGATGAAAACGAGATTATGTACACGGGGTCCCAGTTACATCCAACAACAAATGCAAGAGAAAAACAGTAATAACATCTAGAATTAACTAAGAAAAACATCAACTAGTAATACACTAAGCCTAATATAGTGGAAATAAACAGCAGCACGAACATGAGTTTGTATGAGCAGATGGTCACAGATGAACACAGATGAACACAGCAACAAGAAAACAGATCAGCATCAGCATGATGTGATATTTTGCAGTGTTTATTTTTTATTTTATTTTTATTTATTCATGAGTCTAACAGCCTCAGGGTAGAAGCTGTTCCTCAGTCTAGTGGTTCTACATTTGATGCTCCTCAACCTCCGTCCTGAGGGGAGTGGGGCAAAGAGTGAGTGTGCTGGGTGAGTGAGGTCTTTCATGATGCAGGTGGCTCTTTTCCTGCATCTGGAGGTGTAAATGTCTGTGATGGTGGGGAGACTGACTCCGACAGACCTCTGTGCAGCCTTCACCACTCTCTGTAGAGCTTTCCTCTCTGCAACTGTGCAGCCTCCATGCCACACGTTGATGCTGGAGCACAGGACGCTTTCCACTGCACACCTGTAGAACGAGGTGAGAACTGGGCTGCTCAGACCAGCACGTCTCAGTCGTCTGAGGAAGTAGA
>JBBPBX010006192.1:10019-29924 GCA_038048925.1 Garcialebias charrua
AGACTAGAATAGAATAGAAACAGCCTTTATTGTCCAACGGATGGGAAATTCAAGAGTAACAGCAGCAACAGATGAAAAGATAAAAGGATTCACAATAAAGTTCCTAAATGTAAAAAAAAAAAAAGGATTAACAATATCAATAATAATGTTCAGGATGTATTGGAACAGAACAGATAGTACAGTACAGGCAGAGTGTGTGTTTTAGCAGATTTCAGCATGTATTTAATCCTTATTGAGTTTGTTGGGAGCAGTGATGGTATTCCATATATTTGTGTGTATTTGAACTGTTGTTTCCCTCCTTTAATACAAAATTCATTCAACCTTTATTTAGGCATGTTAACCCCATTGAGCCTCGAGGACTCATTTACAAGAGAGACCTGGCTACAAACAAAGAATGATGACAACAGCAACAGTAGATCGTCCTTGAACAATCAACAATAGACAATCATAAGAGAGGCTGGATGGATGGATGGATGGATGGATGGATTTTATGTTTTATTAATGGATATTTTGTTGTCAATATTTTAATACTACTTTTACTGTTATTAAGACTGTGTTGCTGTATGTGCATATTGCCCAGGACATCCATGTAAAAGAGATTAATAATCTCAATGGATTTCTTCCTGGTAAAATCCATCCATCCATCCATTTTCTTCCGCTTATCCGGGGTCGGGTCGCGGGGGTAGCAGCCTAAGTAGGGAGGCCCAGACTTCCCTCTCCCCAGCCACTTGGAGCAGCTCCTCTGGGGGAATCCCAAGGCGTTCCCAGGCCAGCCGAGAAACATAGTCCCTCCAGCGTGTCCTGGGTCTTCCTCTGGGTCTCCTCCCGGTGGGACATGCCCGGAACACCTCACCAGGGAGGCGTCCAGGAGGCATCCTAACCAGATGCCCGAGCCACCTCAACTGGCTCCTCTCGATGTGGAGAAGCAGCGGCTCTACTCCGAGTCCCTCCCGGATGACTGAGCTTCTCACCCTATCTCTAAGGGAGAGTCCAGACACCCTGCGGAGAAAACTCATTTCAGCCGCTTGTATCCGAGATCTCGTTCTTTCGGTCATAACCCAAAGCTCATGACCATAGATGAGGGTGGGAACGTAGATCGATCGGTAAATTGAGAGCTTTGCCTTTTGACTCAGCTCTCTCTTCACCACGACAGACCGGTACAGCACCCGCTTCACTGCGGACGCTGCACCTATCCGCCTATCGATCTCACGCTCCAGTTTTCCCTCATTCGTGAACAAGACCCCGAGATACTTAAACTCCTCCACTTGGGGCAGGACCTCCTCCCCGACCCGGAGAAGGCATGCTACCCTTTTCCGGCTCAAGACCATGGCCTCGGATTTGGAGGAACTGATCCTCATCCCGGCCGCATCACATTCAGCTGCAAACCGCTCCAGTGAAAGCTGTAGATCACGATCTGATGAAGCCAATAGGACCACATCATCTGCAAAAAACAGAGAAGCGATTCTAAGGCCACCAAAACGGATCCTCTCAACACCTTGGCTGCGCCTAGAAATTCTGTCCATAAAAGTTATGAACAGAATCGGTGACAAAGGGCAACCTTGGCGGAGTCCAACTCTCACCGGAAACGAGCCTGACTTACTGCCAGCGATGCGGACCATGCTCTGACACCGGTCGTACAGGGACCTAACAGCCCATATCAAAGGGCCTGGTACCCCATACTCCCGGAGTACCCCCCACAGAACCCCCCGAGGGACGCGGTCGAATGCCTTCTCCAAGTCCACAAAGCACATGTAAACTGGTTGGGCAAACTCCCACGCACCCTCCAGGACCCTGCTGAGGGTGTAGAGCTGGTCTAGTGTTCCACGACCAGGACGAAAACCACACTGCTCCTCCTGAATCCGAGGTTCGACTATCCGACGGACCCTCCTCTCCAGAACCCCTGAATAGACCTTACCAGGGAGGCTTAAGAGTGTGATCCCCCTATAGTTGGAACACACCCTACGGTCCCCCTTTTTGAATAGGGGAACCACCACCCCAGTCTGCCAATCCAAGGGAACTGCCCCCGATGTCCACGCGATATTGCAGACGCGTAAGCCAACACAACCCCACAACATCCAGAGCCCTAAAGGGCGAGATACACTCGAGCGTCCTCACGATACGCCTATACGCAGCGTACGTACGCTGTGGCAAAAGCGTAGCCCCGCGTAGCCCCTCAGGGCATGTACGCGCAAAAGTATTTTTTTACTACGCATACGCGATGCGCATACGCGATGCGCGGTGTCTGACCTAAACTTCCCCGGCGCCGGACTGTTTTGTATGTTACACAAATGAAATAAATTCCCCTTCTTTATCGCTGATCGGGCCTTTTCTTTTGTTTTTTTGCCTAAAGTCAAGTAACCGCTTCTTCCTCCGTTCACTCGATGAATGAAATGAATGAATTCAGGTCCTACCTGGGTGCGCGATGTTTTATATATTCCCTGGTGGGCTGTGTGCTGCAGGAAAAGCACTCCCTGTTATTATTTTTATTTCTGAGAGAACTTTTTATAACATATATAGTAGAAAGACCGTATCAGAACACCGCAGAAGTCTGAGCGAGCTGCTCATGATGCATTCTCGAGGTTTCACTTTGAGCTGACTGAAATCTGTCAATCATTTCAGTAGGCGTGTCAGCAAGTGACCAATCAGCGAGCTCAGTTGAGTCCCCTCCGTGCTCAGCTGCTCATATTACAACAAGGAGAACGCGAGCGTTTGAAAGCTGATAGTTTCTGAAAGTATAGAAGCGAAAACGTACGCTCCGTATACCCGCGTATACGCGCGTATACGGAGTCTGCTTCAGTGTATCTCGGCCTTAAGGAACTCAGGACGAATCTCATCCACCCCCGGAGCCCTGCCACCACGGAGCTTTTTAACCACCTTGGCGACCTCAGCACCAGAGATTGGAGAGCCCAACCCAAAATCCCCAGGCTCCGCTTCCTCAGTGGAAGACGTGCCAGTAGGATTGAGGAGGTCTTTGAAGTATTCCGCCCACCGACTCACAACATCCCGAGTTGAGGTCAACAGCACGCCATCCCCACCATAAATGGTGTTGGTCGCATACCGCTTTCCCCCCCTGAGACGCCGGATGGTGGACCAGAATCGCCTCGAAGCCGTACGGAAGTCATTCTCCATGGCCTCTCCGAACTCCTCCCACGCCCGAGTTTTTGCCTCAGCAACCACCCGAGCCGCATGCCGCTTGGACTGCCGGTACCTATCTGCTGCTTCCGGGGTCCCACAGGCCAAAAAGGCCCAATAGGACTCCTTCTTCAGCTTGACAGCATCCCTCACCGCCGGTGTCCACCACCGGGTTCGAGGGTTGCCACCACGACAGGCACCAACAACCTTGCGGCCACAACTCCGATAAGCTGCCTCGACAATAGAGGCGCGAAACATGGCCCACTCGGGCTCAATGTCCCCCGCCTCCCTCGGAACGTGTTCAAAGCTCTCCCGGAGGTGGGAGTTAAAGCTCCGTCTTACGGGAGACTCTGCCAGACGTTCCCAGCAGACCCTCACAATACGTTTGGGCCTGCCAGGTCTGACCGGCATCCTCCCCCACCATCGGAGCCAACTCATCACCAGGTAGTGGTCAGTTGACAGCTCCGCCCCTCTCTTCACCCGAGTGTCCAAGACATGCGGCCGCAGATCAGATGAGACGACAACAAAGTCGATCATCGAACTACGACCTAGGGTGTCCTGGTGCCAAGAGCACATATGGACACCCTTATGCCTGAACATGGTGTTCGTTATGGACAATCCATGACGAGCACAGAAGTCCAACAACAGAACACCACTCGGGTTCAGATCAGGGGGGCCGTTCCTCCCAACCACACCCCTCCAGGTCTCACTGTCATTGCCCACGTGAGCGTTGAAGTCCCCCAGCAGAACAAGGGAGTCCCCAGGAGGCGCACCCTCCAATACCCCCTCCAAGGACTCCAAAAAGGGTGGGTAATCTGCGCTGCCGTTTGGCGCATAGGCACAAACAACAGTCAGAGCCCGTCCCCCCACACGTAAATGGTAAATGGTAAATGGAGCTTATTTATATTTACGTAGGCGAAGGGAGGCTACCCTCTCGTTCACCGGGGTGAACCCCAACGTACAGGCACCAAGATGGGGGGCAACGAGTATGCCCACTCCTGCTCGGCGCCTCTCACCAGGGGCAACTCCAGAGTGGAAGAGTGTCCAACCCCTCTCAAGGAAACTGGTTCCAGAGCCAGAGCCATGCGTTGAGGTGAGTCCGACTATTTCTAGCCGGAACCTCTCAACCTCACACACTAGCTCAGGCTCCTTCCCCACCAGAGAGGTGACATTCCATGTCCCAATGGCCAGCTTCTGTAGCCGAGGATCAGACCGCCAGGGTCCCCGCCCTCGGCCACCACCCATTCCACAATGCACCCGACCCCTTTGGCCCCTCCCACAGGTGGTGAGCCCATGGGAAGGGGGACCCACGTCTCCTCTTCGGGCTGTGCCCGGCCGAGCTCCATGGGTAAAAGCCCGGCCACCAGGCGCTCGCCAACGTGCCCCTCCTCCGGGCCTGGCTCCAGAGTGGGGCCCCGGTGACCCGCGTCCGGGCGAGGGAACATTGTTTCCAGTGATTTGACTCATCATAAGGGGTCTTTGGGCTGCACTTTGTCTGGTCCCTCACCTAGGACCTGTCTGCCTTGGGTGACCCTACTAGGGGCATGAAGCCCCTGACAGCATAGCTCCTAGGATCATTGGGACACTCAAACCCCTCCACCACGGTAAGGTGGCAGCCCAGGGAGCCCTGGTAAAATAAACTTTGTAATTTTACGAATTCTGCAGATGATTCTGCAGAATGATGCATAAAGTAAAAACAGCGTCACAAAGGTGTAGTCGTGAAAAATATATTACATCCGTAGTGGTTTAGCTAAACCGCCTTAAACCTTTTCCCATTCATTTCCAATGGTAGTGTCGAATCACTACAGATGTAATATATAAGTGACCACTAGCTAGGTGGCAGAAATCTGTAGCAGTAGTAGAATTCTCGCCTGCCATGCGGGAGGCCTGGGTTCAATTCCCGCCCAATGCAACATCTCTCTCTCTCTCTCTCTCTCTTTTTTTTCCTCTCCATTTTTAGGCGAAACATTAAAAATAGGATCCTCGTGCTTCAGCGGGCAGGTCCACTTTCAAGCCCTTAAAGCAGAACCTCTGATCTTGTCTCGCTGCTTGTGTTGCAGGTTCTGTGTTGAGTTTGCATGTTTTGTCTGTGGGTTCACCAGGTTCTCCCACAAACTAAACACATGCATGTTGGTTATTGGTAACCAGATGTGCGTGAGAGAGGGAATGGTTGTCTTGATTGTCCCTGTGTATCTCTATGGACAAGTCACCTGTTCAGGTGTCCACCTCTCACACACACTGTTGGAGAGGAGACAACAGATCCAACCAGGGACCGACAACAGGTCTGGGGCAAAAACTGCTCCGGCTATCCCCACCTGGACACAACTGGTTCATGAGATATTTTGCTAAAAGATGGGCACATGAACACAGACACAAGCAACTACATTATCGTCCGCCTTCATCTTTCAAAGACGATAATTGCTTCCTCAGATAAATTTTACTGATTTGCTTTGTGTGAACGTTTCTGTTCAGTGAACTGAGACGACTCCTGTTGTGACTTGAAGCTACAGAAATAAACTGAATTAAATTGTTAGACTGAGGAACACAATCGATGCTGATGTACCGGTACATTATATTGTTCATTATTTTGTTCGTCACACGAAAGGAAAAGCAGAAAATCTGATGGTATCTGTTTATTAAAAACAGGTGGGGGACACCTGCACATGTGACTTGTCCATAGAGGCACACCGGGACAATCAAGACAACCATTCCCTCTCTCTCACTCACATCTGGTTACCAATAACCAACATGCATGTGTTTAGTTTGTGGGGATAACCTGGAGAACCCACAGAGAATTAAACATGCAAACTCAACACAGAACCTGTGACCATCCTGCTGAGAGGCAACAGCTCCAACCACTGCTCCACTGTGCAGCACTGCAGGCTTACGTGATATAAAATACGAAGAAAAAAATTTAATCAAGAAGAACAAATATCTCAAAAACAACCAATAACTTCCTGCTGACTGGCAGGCGAGAATTCTACCACTGAACCACCAATGCTGCTGCATTTTCCTGCCATCTAGTGGTCAGTCAAATATTACATCCGTAGTGATTCAACACTACCATTGGAAATGAATAAAAAATAAAATAAAAATAAAAACCATTGGAAATGAATGGACCGGCCCGGATTAGATTCCCGGCCAATGAATGCAGCAACCCTTTTTTCCCCCTCTCCATTTTTAGGTGAAGTTTTAAAAATAGGACCTTCGTGCTTCAGCGGGCAGGTCCACTTTCAAGCCCTTTAAGCAGAACCTCTGATCTTCTCTCGCTGCTTGACAAACCTGAACAGAGACGGGCACGTCGTGAATGTGATGTGCGTGTTCGTGTCCTGAGGACCGCCTGTTATTTAGAAAACTGAGTGATGCTCAAAATAACAGCGCGTGCTTTTCCCTCACCTGTATCTTCTGTGATTACAGTCTCGTGAATGTTTAGGCTCGAGTCTGTGCAGGAGAAATAAAAATACAACTGTAATACACAATTTGTCCAGAAGATGGCGCTAATGTCCCTAAAGCTCCATATTAATTTATTTTTACCCTCTTTGTTTTAAAAATACACTTTTTAAAACATGTTTTTTTAATATATTTTTGTTCTTTTAATAGTTTTATGTATCATAGTTTTTGATTAAAGGTGCCAAATTTCAGGTTTCCTCCTTTTAGAACCAACAGAACTTTTTTTTATTATTTAATGAATGCAGATGTCATGGCCTTCTCGATAAACCACTACGGATGTAATATATTTTTCACCACTACATCGTTGTGGCACTGTTTTTACTTTCTGCATTGATCATTACAGTTTACTGCATTGTTTGAATGTATTACTATTATGTTTTATAAAAAATAAATTATTTTATATCTTCATCGTTTGTTGTAAAAATATACTATCTTCAAATTTTCTTTCAGGTCTCTCTTGTAAATGAGTCCCCGAGGCTCAGTGGGATTTACATGTATAGATAAAGTTTGAATGAATAATTTGTGCTGTATATTATATAATTATTAGATTAGAACAGAATAGAAACAGCCTTTATTGTCCAACAGATGGGAAATTCAAGAGTAACAGCAGCAACAGATAAAAAGACAAAATAAAGGTTGAATGAATGAATGAATGTAAAAAAAAAAGATAAACAATATTAATAATAATATTCAGTATGTAATGGAACATTGGTAAGAACAGACTACAGTATAGTACAGTAGTACAGTGTGTTTTAGCAGATTTCAGCATGTATTTAATACTTATTGAGTTTGTTGAGCAGTATTCCATATTTGTATTTGAACGTTTCCCTCCTTTAATACAAAATTCATTCAACCTCAGGTTAATCTCATTGAGCCTCGAGGACTCATTTACAAGAGAGACCTGGCTATGATGACAACAACAACAGTAGAATGTCCTTAAACAATCAACAAAAGACAAACGCAAGAGAGAAATACAGATTTTTTTAAACAAGTTAAAACAAAGATGTCAGACAGAGTATACGGGAAAATTATTATAAGATTAATAATATCAATGGATCTCTTCCTGGTAAAATAACGTTTGTAATTAATTTTACGAACTCTGCAGATGATTCTGCAGAATAATGCAGAAAGTTAAAACAGCGCCACAAAGGTGTAGTGGTGAAAAATATATTACATCCGTAGTGGTTTAGCTAAACCATTCATTTCCAATGTTTTTGTTTTTGTTTGTTTGTCTGTTTTCACTACAGATACAGTTACAGTTATAAGAATGTGAACAAAAAGAACAAGGGACAAGATAACAAGAACAAGGAACACAGAAAAATAAACAAAATTAACTATGCCAGGGGGGTGCCAGGTTTCTACAAAAATAAAATTATACATTAAATATATTCAAGGAGCTACAGCATTCAAACGTGTTTATAGCTTTCTTGTTGTTACTCTTAGAAATGGTGCATAAATATAATTCTATTTCTTTAATTAAACCTGGAAAAAAAGGCGAAGATGATGAAAATTTACATTTGTGAATATGGTATTTGCCAAATATTATAATTAAATTAATTGCCAGTTTTTTTTAACATTAATATTCTTTTCGTGAAAGACAAAAATAATGTGTTCATATCTTAATGAAAAATTTGAATCAATATTACAAATGATAAAATTATTACAATGCTTCCAAAATGTCTTTATGACATAACAATTCCAGAATAAATGACTGATTGTTTCAGAGTGCTCTTTGCAAAATTTACAGTTGGGGTCAATTGTTTTAATATATTTCTTCATGAATTGATTAGTGGGATATATTCTGTGTAACAGTTTAAAGGAGACATCTTTCATTTTGTTGTTTATCATCAGTTTCTGATGAAATGTCCACACATTTTTCCATTGTGAATCAGGGACAAAGTTTCTCCAGTAGAAGACAGATGAGGGGATAGAAATAATATCCTGCTGGAACAGGGCACGGATAATTCTGTTGTTCCTACATGTTGAAGAAAAACAAGCTTTACCAACAGTGGTGTCAGTTACATTCAACAAGGATTTCTGTTCATCAAAAACATTGTTTCTAAAGAGTTCACAAATTTCATTAGTAACAGCATCAAACACAATATCATACTCTTTAGTAGTGACAGCAAGGTTAAACTTCATGTTGAATTCATCATAACTGAGTAAACATCCATTTTTCTTAAACAGTTGACCCACTAGAAGGATGTTTTGGTTGAACCATTGTGGATAAAAAAGTGATTTGTTATTGTAAAGGATAAATTTGTTATTCCAAATAAAAAAATTATGAGGGGAAAAATTATGTTTATAAATAAGTGCCCATGAAAGAAGTGTTTGTTTGTGAAATGCAGAAAGTTTTACTGGTACTTTATCTATATTGTAATTACAGAGGAGGAGAAAATCGAGCCCTCCTAAATTTGAGAAGATGTGATGTGGGAAAATATTCCACATGGAAGACGGATTTTTTAAATATGATTTTATCCAATTTACTTTGAAGGTGTTGTTTAGAGTTGTGAAATCGAGAAAATTTAAGCCTCCTTTCTCGTATGAGCTCATTACCACAGATTTCCTTAAGTAATGAATACGATTTTTCCATAGGAAATTAAACAGCATTTGGTCAATAGTCTTTAATGTTTGATTGTCTAAGTCTAGGGAAAGTGCAGAATAAGTAAGTCGTGATATTCCTTCAGCTTTAGATAATAAAACACGTCCTCTAAAACTTAGGTCTCTTTGAAGCCATAGATTAAAACGTTTTTTGGTTTGGTCAATTAATGGAGCAAAGTTTAAAGAGCATCTTTCTGAGTTGTTTTTGGAGATAATTATGCCTAAATATGTTACACTTTCTTTGACAGGGATATTAGATATAAATTTTGAAGTACAGTCTTTAACTGGTAAAAGTTCACATTTTTTAAAGTTCAAGTGAAGTCCTGAAACATTAGAGAAGGTTTGGATTAAATTTAAAGCTGGTGAAATTTGACTGCTGTCTTTTAAAAAAAGAGTAGTATCATCAGCTAACATACTAATTTGAATTTCTTTACCAAAAACAGAAATACCTTTTAGTTGATTTATAGAAATAAAGTCAGCAAGAATTTGGGTGGCTAAAAGGAAGAGATAAGGGGAAATTGGGCAACCCTGCCTAATTCCTCGATTTAAGTTAAATCTAGGGGAGGTACCATTTTTTAATTTGACAGAACAGTTAGCATTTTTATATAATGTTTTAATTGAACTACAAAAGAAGGGCCCGAATCCAAATTTATGAAGACAGCTGAAGATAAAATTGTGATTAATAGAGTCAAACGCTTTGTAAAAGTCTAAGAAGAGTATGAAGCTATTATCAGTAATTAATTCTGAGTAGTCAAGGATATCAAGAACAAGTCGTATATTATTGGAAATGTGCCTATTTTGCATAAATCCAGATTGTGCCTCTCCAATAATTGTATTTAGTACAGATTTAATTCTTTCCGCAAAAATTGATGCCAGGATTTTGTAGTCGTTGTTCAAAAGACATATAGGGCGCCAATTATCAATAAGTAATTTATCTTTTTTGGGCTTAGGTATAAGGGTAATGATCCCTTGATTTAAAGTAGCGGGGAGAGTTCTTTTTTCAATGCTCTCTAAAAATACTTTAGTAAGAAAAGGAGCAAGTTGATCACTAAATTGCTTATAGAATTCCCCTGTTAGCCCATCTGACCCAGGAGATTTGTTATTTTTTAGACGATTTATAGATGAAAGAGTTTCATTAACTGTAAGAGGAGAATCACACATCTCACGTTCAGAGTCAAGGATGTTCTGCGTGTTGACTGATTTTAAGAATGGCTCAGGGTTTTTGTCAGAGTGACTAAGAGCATAAAGTTTACTGTAAAAAGAGCTGATATAGTTTGCAATAATTTTTGGATCAGAGGATACTTGGCCTTCTATATTTAATTCATGGAGCGTATTGGATTTGGCACAATGTTTTTCTAGTTGAAAGAAATAGGAGGAGTTACTTTCTCCTTCTTCCAACCATTTTAATCTTGATCTTACAAAGGCTCCTTCTGCCCTATTTTTATAAATTTCGTCCAGCTTATTCTGTAAAATAGCTAAATTTAATTTATCATTGTCTGAGAGGTCTAGAGGACTCTTTTTGGAGAGCGTCATAATTTCACCAATGATTTTATTTTCTTCAGCTTTCTTGGTCTTTTTAAAGTCAGAGCCAAATTGCCTTAGAAATTTTGTAGTCTCAAATTTAAATAACTCCCAGTTGACACCAAATTTATTTTCAGAGTTGGCTTTATCAAAAAAATAAGAGATTGTTTGGGAGATTTTTTGCTGTACTGGGTGCATTTTAAGTAATGAATTGTTTAAAATCCAGTAAGCTTTCCTATTCTGTGTTTGGCTTTCAGTAAAATGTAATGAAATAAATATTGCTTTGTGGTCAGTGAGAGGAGTCGGAAGAATGTTAACAGTAAAGTTATTATTTGGTAGGTGATCAGACACTAACCAATAATCAATACGAGATTGTTTAGATCCATCATTATTACTCCAGGTGTAAATAGTGTCTAAAGGAAATTTTTCTCTCCAGATGTCCTTTAAACTGTATCTCTGCATAAAAGATTTTAGAGGAGTGTTAGAATCTTGAGCTCGAGGAGGCCATTTGTCCAATTGATTGTTTAGTATCATATTGAAATCCCCTCCCATGAGGATAATTGCATTAGGAAATTTGTTTAGACCATCGGCTAGATTTTGTTCTATCAGAGAGAGAAGTTGTAAGTTTTCATTTTTTGAGTTATAACCATAAATATTTATGGTAATTATGATTTTATTATAGTATGACAATATTGTAAATACAAAATGTCCCTGAGAATCAGATTTATTCAAAAGAATGTCACCTTCAAATTTGTTTTTGAGTGTAAGAGTGCCAGCTGAATGCTGGCTACCATGTGATGAATATAGGGTGTTGCCCCACTGGTTTTTCCAAAAATTTATGTCATCACTAGTAGAGTGTGACTCTTGAAAGAAAAAAAGATCTGTATTTTGTTGTTTGGCAAAAAGAAATAAAGCTTTCCGTTTTGTGGAATTTTTTAACCCCCTGGCATTCAAAGAACATATAGATAACGACAGTGTTATAAAAAGAGATGTAAGTTTTAGTGAATGTGCTGTGTTGCTTTCAGCCTGTGCGCTGATTTACAGAAAAGTTGGAAGAATAAACCATAAATGTTATTTTTGTTAACGCTACTTAATAAGAACAATTTCAGAGAGCAAAAAGTGCAATCTGTTTTAGTTGAATTTGAATCTTCTACATCAAGATGAACTTTTTTCTGAACAAGGTGCATAAAATGCTAGTTTAAAGTCTCAGCTCCCAGTGCCTACAGATCTTGTGACTCCAGGAATCCTCTTCTATCCGGAGTTAGTAGGGGAGTGGAGTGTCCATGTTAGTTCACAGGGAGATCCACTTCTTTACCGTTCACGTAGGCTCGGGCTCCCACGAAGTAGGCGATCTTCCCCTCTTTTCTCGCTGCCTCGATCGCTGGCCAAAGTGCTGCTCTGGTTATCCGGTCCGCTGGACACAGGTCCTCTGTGAAGCGAAGATGGCGTTCCTTCAAGAAGGTGTTATTTTTTGCAGCTCTCCACACAGCATCTCTGTAGGTTCTGGAAGAAAACTGCAGGATGATTCCTCTAGGTTTATTATTATTTTCTTTTATTTTTCCCAAACGGTGGACAGTATCAATCACATCAGGTAGCTTGAGTTTCCCTTCAGGGAAGATGGTTTGACAGATCTTGATGGTTTCTTTTCTCACGTCTTCTTTTGAGACAGTTTCTGGAACACCGTAAAGTTTCAGATTCCCACGTCTGGAGTACCGCTCTGAATCAGTTAGTCTTTTTTCCAGCTGAAGAAGGGTAGCCTCATCTTTTTTAATTTTGTTCTCAATGTTGCCAACCCTTTTTTGCACGTCTTTAATTTCTTCAAAGGCAAAGTCAATTGATTTCTTGAGCCCCTCAATTTTTACTGAGTTGTCACCCACCATCTTTTCTACAGTGTCGAAGCGCGTGTTGATTAGCTTGGAGAGGGTTTTGATAATATCAGGGTTATTCACGCTCATCTCCTCACCTTGTTCAAAGAGTGCTTTTTTGTGAGCTGGTTCTTTAGAAGGTGTCCCCTCTGGTGAGATAGGCAGCAGTGGAAAGTCTTCTTCATCCGGAGGTAGGGGATTCGCCATTTTGATATAGTCGTGTCCCGCGTTAGCTACATTCTTGCTGGAAGCTGGTGCTTTGTTCTCTTTGGAAGATCTTTTCCTATCTTTTGAAAACATTGTTGCGCTATCAAAAGGGTTTTCTTCCCTGTTCAGACGAATAGCGCAAAGAAAGTAAAGTTTTTAGCGTTAAAATGAAGGTTTTCCAGTTGAATTAATAAGAATTGGCGCCACAGGTTGAAAAGGAGCGTCCGCTCAAGCCGCCATCTTGGTCGCCCTCCCATTCATTTTCCAATGGTAGTGTCGAATCACTACGGATGTAATATATCACTGACCACTAGATGGCAGGAAAATGCAGCAGCATTGGTGGCTCAGTGGTAGAATTCTCGCCTGCCAAACCGGGGTTCAATTCCCGCCCAATGCAGCAAACTATTTATTTATTTTTTCCTCTCCATTTTTAGGCAAAACTTTAAAAATCGGATCCTCGTGCTTCAGCGGGCAGGTCCACTTTCAAGCCCTTAAAGCAGAACCTCTGATCTTGTCTCGCTGCTTGAATTTCTCCAAACCTGAACAGAAACGGGCGCGTCGTGGATGTGATGTGCATGTTCGTGTCCTGAGCACCGCTTGTTATTTAGAAAGCTGAGTGATGCTCAGAATAACAGCACATGCTTTTTCCTCACCTGTATCTTCTGTGATTAAAGTCTCGTGATGAACAGCCGCTCCATCACCCCATCCACCCCAAGTCAGTTCACTGATGCCTTTAAGAGCACTGAATTTTGCTCTGCTGCCAGCCTGGACCCATCTCTACATCCTGAGGACTTCATCACCTCCTTCCATCACACCTGCACAACGATCTTGGACTCCATCGCTCCTCTCAAACAGGCATCTTCAAAAAACAGACCATCACCATGGCTCAACGAAACGACGCGAGCTCTTCGACAACGTTGCAGAAAAGCAGAGCGAAAATGGAAGCGCGACCGGCTTCATGTATCTCAGGGAATACTGAGAGACTGTCTCTGTGATTATCAAAATGCTGTGAAACAGGCCAAGTCACAGTACCTCTCCAATTTAATCACCACCAGCTCCAACCGGCCGAAGACGCTATTCAACACACTCCAGTCTGTTATCAATCCATCTGTCAATGTTCTGAAAACTGCCACTCAGTCTACCTGTGACGACTTTCAGAGCTATTTTGTCAACAAAATAGACTCTATCAGGCAGAACATTGCAGTGTTAATTTTGACAGCTATTTTTAATTTAGTTTTAGTCTTAGTCATGTGACTAAAACATCATTTAGTTTTAGTCATTACTTAGTCATCAGAATTTTTTTTGTTTTAGTCTAATTTTAGTTGACAAATCAATGAAAACATTTAGTCGACTAAATCTACAGTCAATTAAGTCGACTAAGTTATACATAGTAAAAACTTTTCATCAATTCTCTGTAGTTACTAAAACAAAACAATGTTTTAACCATAATATTAATATTAATATGCAACATACAACAACAAATAAAACTTTTTTCAAACATTATTTGTCTAACCTTGCTTTTAACAGTAAAACTACAAGCAGTACTTGAATCCAGTGTTAATTTTGACAGCTATTTTTAATTTAGTTTTAGTCTTAGTCATGTGACTAAAACATCATTTAGTTTTAGTCATTACTTAGTCATCAGAATTTTTTTTGTTTTAGTCTAATTTTAGTCGACAAATCAATGAAAACATTTAGTCGACAAAAATAATTAGTCGACAAAATTAACACTGGAACATTGTCCGTCCATCCAACACTGTCCAATCATGTGCGTCTGCAATAACCACCGCTGTTTTTGACAAGTTCGACCTGGTTTCACTGCCTAACCTCACCAAGGTGGTTCAGCAGATGAAACCAACTAACTGTTCTCTGGACATCATTCCCTCTAAAATGTTCAAACAGTCCTTTGATGTAATTGGTCCTTGTGTTTTGTCATTTATTAACAGCTGTCTAACTTCAGGTTTTGTGCCATCTGCTTTCAAACATGCTGTGGTCAGGCCTCTTCTCAAAAAACCAGGCCTAGATCCTACAGCTCTCTCTAATTTCAGACCAGTTTCACATCTGTCATTTCTATCAAAGGTCCTAGAAAAGATTGTTTTTATTCAACTTCAATCTTTTCTAGAACTCAACAACCTGTTTGAAAAATTTCAGTCAGGTTTTCGAGCTCGTCACAGCACTGAATCTGCACTGCTCAAAGTACAGAATGACATTCTTCTGTCTCTGGATGCAAAAAACCCTGCTCTGCTGGTGATGTTAGACCTCTCAGCAGCTTTTGACACCGTCGACCATCAGGTACTAATCAACCGCTTGTCTCAGCAGGTTGGCCTCCAGGGAGCTGTGCTTGAGTGGTTCAAATCTTACCTGTCTGGGAGAACTTTTTCTGTCATGATAGGCGATCTGTCCTCCTCTTCATCAACCCCTCTGACCTCTGGCGTACCACAGGGATCTATTCTAGGGCCAGTCCTCTTCTCTCTTTACATGCTGCCATTAGGATCAATCATTGCACGTCATAACCTGTCTTTTCACATGTATGCAGACGATTTACAAATCTATCTGCCAGTCACTCCCAACCCCTCACTCAGTTCAAACACTCTTGTCAACTGCTTAAATGACATTAAGCACTGGCTCTCTCAAAACTTCCTCCACCTAAACACAGATAAAACTGAATGCATTTTATTTGGTGCACCTGATGACACCAGCAACATCCTTCCCAGTCCCAGTTTTGGTTTTCCCCTCCCCCACTTCAACCCGGTGGTCAGAAATCTTGGAGTGCAGCTTGACTCCAACTTAAAGCTTGATAAACAGATCAGTTCTGTTGTCAAGACCAGCTTTTTCCAGCTCCGTCTGCTCTCCAAAGTCAAGTCATTTCTCAGCCGTGGTGATCTGGAGAAGGCCATCCATGCCTTTGTGACCTCCAGACTTGATTATTGTAATGCTTTGTATGTTGGTATTAATCAATCCTCCATCTCCCGTTTACAGCTTGTACAGAACTCTGCCGCGCGCTTTTTGACCAACACACGAAAATATGAACACATCACTCCTGTCCTGTCCTCTCTACACTGGCTCCCAGTTCAGTTCAGGATACAGTTCAAGCTGCTGCTGTTTGTTTTCAAAGCTCTGAATGGACTTGCTCCTCTGTACATCTCAGAACTTTTGAAAGCCCATCAGCCCGGCAGATACGATCTGCCAGTCAACACCTGCTGGAGGTGCCTCGCTCAAGGTACAAACAATGGGGAGACCGGTCATTTTCTGTTGCCGGCCCAAAAGCCTGGAACAGCCTCCCCCTTGAGCTGCGTGCCACCTCTGATCTGACTCTGTTCAAAACCAGACTGAAGACCCACTTGTTCAAAAAAGCTTTCAGTGTGTAACTTTTATTACTTTTGGTATTTTAGTATGTAGCATTTTTTATTTCCATTGCCTTTTTATTTCCACTTGTTCAAAAAAGCTTTCAGTGTGTAACTTTTATTACTTTTGGTATTTTAGTATGTAGCATTTTTATTTCCATTGCCTTCTTTTATTGCTGTTGTTTCTTATTCTATTTTCATTGATTTATTGTTCCAGTTTATTCATCTTTTTATCCTGTTAAGCACCTTGGTCAATGCAAGGCATTGTAGGAAGGTGCTATACAAATAAAGTTTTTATTATTATTATTATTATTATGCAGGCTCGACTCTGCGCAGGAGAAATAAAAATAAAACTGTAATACACAATTTGTCCAGAAGATGGCGGTAATCTCCCTGCAGCTCCATAATCATACACATTTATTTTTCCCTAAGTTTTGAAATACTTTTAAAATATTTAAAAAAAATATATATATATATATATATTTTTTTAATAGTTTTATATATCGTAGTTTTTGACTAAAGAAGCCAAATTTCATGTTTCCTCTGAAAATCCAGCCGAATATTGCTCAGAGTGATATGTTTCTCATTGAGTTTGCTAATCTCCCTGCAGCTCCATAATCATACAGTGTAACACATTTATTTTTCCCTAAGTTTTGAAATACTTTTAAAATATTTAAAAATATATATATAATTTTTTTTAAAATAGTTTTATATATAGTTTTTGACTAAAGAAGCCAAATTTCATGTTTCCTCTGAAAATCCAGCCGAATATTGCTCAGAGTGATATGTTTCTCACTGAGTTTGCTATTTAGAGGCGTGGAATCTTCTAGATTCTAGACAGAACTTTGTTTATGTACATCATGTAGAGGATCTTTGTTGTATCATTTCTGCCTGCTTTGGTTTGTACTTAGCACTGAACAAAGTCCCTGAAAGTACAAAACTTCATAAAAAAATTCCAAAAGCTTTTGGTACATTTTTGGAAGCTTTTTGAAAAGTTTGGTGGTATTAGTTTTCTATTAAGCTGTGATTTTGAAATTTCTAAATTACCAATAAAATTATCTGATTTTCACAAACAGGTTCTGCAATATTGGAAAATGGTCTTCAAATATAATTTCTCACCACATTCAATCCCAATTTTGAACAACAGATGCATCTTGATCAATTGAAAAACACACTGTACTAAATCTAAATTTGAGAAAGTGATAAAAATCCATCCCTCCTGCTTTGAATCAGATGATTAGAGGTATAATTGCATACTCCGATGTTAATCCTACAAAACCTTTATTAATAAATGGTTGTGATTTCATAGACAAAAAATGTGATAATAAATTCATGAGAGATACTTTGACCCCGTACTTTAAAAAGAAAACATTTGTTTAAAAATTATGATAATTCCTCTAAAAAAAATCAGAACCAAATACCTGCTGAAGGTTCTGAACCAGCCGCTTCTGAACCAGCTGCTGAAGGTTCTGAATCATTGTCAAAATGGTTATGTAACCCATATAAAATGGGCATGTCTTTTTAAGAAACAGAGGTTAAAGTCCATGATCCACCATGTTTTCAAATTGCATCGCCATTAATATTTAGTAATGACTTAAATAATAAAACAGGTGCGTTTATTGATATTGTAGAGAAATAACGCTAAATGTGTTATTTCATGATTTAAAGCACATTTTAGCAGCAGCTCCGACAAAATCTGCCCCTCTCCATATACTGTATGGGCATTGACGTCACTGAAGTATCCGCCTTGAATGCATGCGGAGTTATAACATGCATGCATCAACGTAGCTTCATTATTTCTGACCAGAGTAGTTACGAATACAACTAATAAAAATGATGTGTTGCCTAGTTCTAACCCTTTAACCGCAGCGGTGTTATATCTTATTAAAAAGTTCTAAAAAATAAATAAAAACAGGGAGCGCTGGTCCTGAACCCACAACTGCACCAGGAAATATTTAGAACCTCGCGCATCCACGTAGGACACTAGTTTAACTGCAGTTATAACTCTGACTCTCATAAGCCTTCATCGCGAACTCACTCCTGCCTTCTGAGTGGAGCCTGTATTTACGTCACTCCGGACTTTGGCAATCTTTGGCCGGGTTTCCGGATGTTTCCGGGACTCCATTGTTTTTTTTGTTTGTTTTGTTTTTACACTCGCCTGGCCCAAATGCAAAAATGAAAATAGACATCATATTCTACTACAGTAATTATCCAATATGGTGAATTGTTACTGTCACGGTGGGTGTTGTCCTTTAAGGAAGCTAGGTAGTCTACCTAGCCAATAGGAAGTTTTGTTTCCAGTGTGTATAGACCACATGTGTCAAACTCAAGGCCCGCGGGCCAGATGTGGCCCACCATGTCATTTTATGTGGCCTGCAAGAGCTTAAAAGTTTTGAGTGTCTAAAAATAAATACCAAAAAATAAATTAAGAGCGTGCATTGACCAAAAACTACATTTCCCACAATGTCTTTTGACTACGGTAGCCGCGGCAGTGTTTCTACATCCATGCCAACGAGTGGAATTGAGATATAAATAGTGATCCCAAAATGTCCAGAAAGAGAAAAGTTGATGCAGACAGAAGTTTCAAGAAAGATAGAAAGGCGAATACATGTACAGTACTGTACTTGTTTGTGCTTCAAGGAGAAAGACCGGTATGTCTTTTGTGTTACGAGGCGTGTCGGTTATCAAAGAGTACAATCTGCGTCGACATTTTGACACCAAACACGGAGCTAAGTACGCTAAAGCTAGCCTTCAAGAAAAGCAACAAATTGCCCAAGATTTAAAAGGCAAACTGCGGTCGCAGCAGAGTTTGTTCACGAAATCCACAGCCCAAAACGAGGCCGCAGTGATAGCTTCATTGTGGCTGAAGAAATGGCCCACGCTTCCAAGTCTTTTTCAGAGGGAGCGTTTTTGAAACAGTGCATGCTGAAGGTCTGTGAGCAGGTATGTCCCGACCAGTTACAGACTTTTAAAAATGTCAGTTTATCAAGAAACACCATCGCGAACCGAGTGTTGTCATCAAACCATCAGTTGGATGCAAGGCTGTGTGTAGCCTTTTGTTGTAAAATGCTACATGTGTCATACATGTTCTTTGCAGCTCAGTTTTATGTTGAAAACCAATGCAGATTTGTTCCTGTCTTTGATTTTATACATCTACCTTATAATGTTTTGCTAGTTTTTTGATACTTTGTTTAAAAAAAGAAGAAAAAAATCTTTTGTTTTTTTCTCTCTTTTTGTTTTCTATTGTTTATTGTTTGTTTGTTTATTGTTTAATGAAATTCTATCACTGCTGTTCATTGTTCTTTAGTTTTAGCAGGTCGCTTTCGTAAATGAGCCCATGAGGTTCAAAAGATTTACCTGACTAAATAAAGGTTGAATGAATGAATGAATGAATGTTATTTTTTATTTATTAACTTGGAAAGTTTGATCCTTCATTAATGGAGTTATGTGGGTTGTCATAAGCTGACAAAATTTAAAAGGATTTATGTTAGAGCAACAAGCAAACATATGCAACTGTAATTGTCACTTGAATAAGTTATAATACATAATGTTATTTAACATTAAGGAGTAGTTACATTTATTTTACATTACATTCAATTACATTTAGTTACATTTAGATGACAAAAATGTGACATTATTATTATTATTATAAGTTACATCTGGCCCTTTAAGGACAGCCTTTATGCTGATGTGGCCCTCGGTGAAAATGAGTTTGGCACCCCTGAGAGCGAGAAGAGAAGTGGTCCCAGAATAGAGCCCTGTGGGACCCAGGGGGAGTGTAGATT
>JBBPBX010006192.1:57326-69353 GCA_038048925.1 Garcialebias charrua
TTATTAGCGGTACTGCATTTTAAATAAAAATAGCGCAAATCCGCATATGAATTATAAAAGTTAGTTAATCCGCTGTAAAGCTAACAGATTATTTAGCTACGCTATAAGCGTATTAGCGCATTAGCGCTCCCTAGCGGTCGGAGGCCCACCACTGCCTTCATCTTTAAAAACTGTGTTAGGATAGGCTAAGTGCTTGGTTACTGTACAGTACTGTACATGTATTCATTTATTTTTAAAAGATATATAGATTTTTTTTTGGGGGGGGGGTGATCCTACTTAAGAATTTTCGACATACGAGCGGCCCGTAGGTACGGAACTCGCTCGTAAGTCGGGGACTACCTGTATACATATATATCACTGTAACTGTATTTACCTAAAATAAATCAAATGGATGAAATGTTTCATTAATTACATCAAAGAGTGAAAATACCTACCACAGCTAAAGGAGGCTGAAAAGCAGCGCTCTTGCATATTCTGCCAGGCTACTCTTATCACCAAACCACGAGGCCATGGAGGGGTAATAGGATTGTGTCTGACCAAGCAAGAAAGAGCTGAAGTGTCCAGCAGCAGAGCAGAGAGGAGCAGGGGTGGAGGATGAGTCTGCGCTGCTTCATAAATAACTGTGCTAAATCGAAGGCTTTGGAGGGTCAGAGGGACTCTGGTCTGTTGGTGTCTATCTGAAGGCCTGGATAACCTGTAATCCCAGAAAACGAACAGCACTGCAGGAACTGCAAAATGTATTTTCTATAAAAACTGAAGCCATGGCATTTACGAGCATGGGGACCCGGAGAGAGAAGCAGCGGAGAGTGAGAGTTGAAACAGTGTGAGGGATTGTACGGCTTATAGTCGGGAGTCTGAGCGTCAGACTCCTTCTTTGGCTGGCAGAGTCCCAACGGCAGCCGAGCGTTCGCTTTGCGGCGATGAAAGCAGCTTAGCGCCTAGAAATTCTGTCCATAAAAGTTATAAACAGAATCGGTGACAAAGGGCAACCTTGGCGGAGTCCAACTCTCACCGGAAACGAGCCTGACTTACTGCCGGCAATGCGGACCAAGCTCTGACACCGGTCGTACAGGGACCTAACAGCCCATATCAATGGGCCTGGTACCCCATACTCCCGGAGTACCCGCCACAGAACCCCCCGAGGGACGCGGTCGAATGCCTTTTCCAAGTCTACAAAGCACATGTAAACTGGTTGGGCAAACTCCCACGCACCCTCCAGGACCCTGTTGAGGGTGTAGAGCTGGTCTAGTGTTCCACGACCAGGACGAAAACCACACTGCTCCTCCTGAATCCGAGGTTCGACTATCCGACGGACCCTCCTCTCCAGAACCCCTGAATAGACCTTACCAGGGAGGCTTAAGAGTGTGATCCCTCTATAGTTGGAACACACCCTACGGTCCCCCTTTTTGAATAGGGGAACCACCACCCCAGTCTGCCAATCCAAGGGAACTGCCCCCGATGTCCACGCGATATTGCAGAGTCGCGTAAGCCAACACAACCCCACAACATCCAGAGCCCTAAGGAACTCAGGACGAATCTCATCCACCCCCGGAGCCTTGCCACCGCGGAGCTTTTTAACCACCTCGGCGACCTCAGCACCAGAGATTGGAGAGCCCGACCCAAAGTCCCCAGGCTCCGCTTCCTCAGTGGAAGACGTGCCAGTAGGATTGAGGAGGTCTTCGAAGTATTCCGCCCACCGACTCACAACATCCCGAGTTGAGGTCAACAGCACGCCATCCCCACCATAAATGGTGTTGGTCGCGTACCGCTTTCCCCCCCTGAGACGCCGGATGGTGGACCAGAATCGCCTCGAAGCCGTACGGAAGTCATTCTCCATGGCCTCTCCGAACTCCTCCCACGCCCGAGTTTTTGCCTCAGCAACCACCCAAGCCGCATGCCGCTTGGACTACCGGTCCATCAGGTTTTACCCTCTGATTCAAACAATTCAAACAATATTATTCTATGAGTAACAGAGCAAAAAGAATCTACAAATATCTAGAACATTAAACACTTAACTGGAAGTTTTAATATTTTGTTAACAATTTAGTTTTGATCATTTCTTTTAAACTTAAGCACTGAATTTACATTTTTAACATCATTTCCCAAACCGTTCCACAATTCAACTCCCTGTATTGAAATAGACCGTCCCTTTAAACTAGTTTTATACCTTGGTTTTGCAAAAATTACAGACAGTTCCCTTAAGACTGTAACAGCGTTTTCTCTTAACAAAATGTATTTGAACATTAGAAGGGAGTGTATTATTATGAGCTCTATACATTACTAACAAAATATTATAGTGATATGAAAGACAATAAAGAACACTGAACCTAATGTTGAGGACACTGGTTTGAGACCAGTTGATCTTAATCAGGTAGATATTAAGTTTTTTAAAGTTTGGTACTCAAGATGATACAACTGTGAAGAGTGGCCGTTGACTGAGTGAATACATTTTAACTGTACTGTATTCTCATGTACAATTAGATTAAAAGCCAGGTAGCAACTGGCACAACATCCTCAACTCGGGATGTTGTGAGTCGGTGGGCGGAATACTTCGAAGACCTCCTCAATCCTACTGGCACGTCTTCCACTGAGGAAGCGGAGCCTGGGGACTTTGGGTCGGGCTCTCCAATCTCTGGTGCTGAGGTCGCCGAGGTGGTTAAAAAGCTCCGCGGTGGCAAGGCTCCGGGGGTGGATGAGATTCGTCCTGAGTTCCTTAGGGCTCTGGATGTTGTGGGGTTGTGTTGGCTTACGCGACTCTGCAATATCGCGTGGACATCGGGGGCAGTTCCCTTGGATTGGCAGACTGGGGTGGTGGTTCCCCTATTCAAAAAGGGGGACCGTAGGGTGTGTTCCAACTATAGAGGGATCACACTCTTAAGCCTCCCTGGTAAGGTCTATTCAGGGGTTCTGGAGAGGAGGGTCCGTCGGATAGTCGAACCTCGGATTCAGGAGGAGCAGTGTGGTTTTCGTCCTGGTCGTGGAACACTAGACCAGCTCTACACCCTCAACAGGGTCCTGGAGGGTGCGTGGGAGTTTGCCCAACCAGTTTACATGTGCTTTGTGGACTTGGAAAAGGCATTCGACCGCGTCCCTCGGGGGGTTCTGTGGCGGGTACTCCGGGAGTATGGGGTACCAGGCCCATTGATATGGGCTGTTAGGTCCCTGTACGACCGGTGTCAGAGCTTGGTCCGCATTGCCGGCAGTAAGTCAGGCTCGTTTCCGGTGAGAGTTGGACTCCGCCAAGGTTGCCCTTTGTCACCGATTCTGTTTATAACTTTTATGGACAGAATTTCTAGGCGCAGCCAAGGTGTTGAGAGGATCCGTTTTGGTGGCCTTAGAATCGCTTCTCTGTTTTTTGCAGATGATGTGGTCCTATTGGCTTCATCAGCTCGTGATCTACAGCTTTCGCTGGAGCGGTTTGCAGCTGAATGTGATGCGGCCGGGATGAGGATCAGTTCCTCCAAATCCGAGGCCATGGTCTTGAGCCGGAAAAGGGTAGCGTGCCCTCTCCGGGTCGGGGAGGAGGTCCTGCCCCAAGTGGAGGAGTTTAAGTATCTCGGGATCTTGTTCACGAATGAGGGAAAACTGGAGCGTGAGATCGATAGGCGGATAGGTGCAGCGTCCGCAGTGAAGCGGGCGCTGTACCGGTCTGTCGTGGTGAAGAGAGAGCTGAGTCAAAAGGCAAAGCTCTCAATTTACCGATCGATCTACGTTCCCACCCTCATCTATGGTCATGAGCTTTGGGTTATGACCGAAAGAACAAGATCTCGGATACAAGCGGCTGAAATGAGTTTTCTCCGCAGGGTGGCTGGACTCTCCCTTAGAGATAGGGTGAGAAGCTCAGTCATCCGGGAGGGACTCGGAGTAGAGCCGCTGCTTCTCCACATCGAGAGGAGCCAGTTGAGGTGGCTCGGGCATCTGGTTAGGATGCCTCCTGGACGCCTCCCTGGTGAGGTGTTCCGGGCATGTCCCACCGGGAGGAGACCCAGAGGAAGACCCAGGACACGCTGGAGGGACTATGTTTCTCGGCTGGCCTGGGAACGCCTTGGGATTCCCCCAGAGGAGCTGCTCCAAGTGGCTGGGGAGAGGGAAGTCTGGGCCTCCCTACTTAGGCTGCTACCCCCGCGACCCAACCCCGGATAAGCGGAAGAAAATGGATGGATGGATGGATGGGCCAGGTAGCAAGCATAAACCTAAGATATGAGCTTCAGTTTTAGACTGTGGAGTTACATCATTCATCTTTATTTACATTGATGGTTTCAGACAACTACAATAGATGACTGTTACATTTCAGCAAAAACATTCAGAGGGTAAAACCTGATGTCAAGCTCTTCTGGTGCAGTTTGACTTTAAATTCTTAGGGCCGTCAGAATGAAATTACATTTTTCCGTTGACCTCTGTGCGGGGTGTGCTGTGCTGTGGGGTGCTTTATCTTCACTTAAACGAGGGGATGTGTGCTTTAGGTGCAGCGCCCGGCACTCATGATGGTGCAGTAAAAAGCACAGCAGCTGGTTTATGACGGAGGCGGCCATCAAGGTTGTTTGGTGTTGTATTTGAGAACTGAGGTGCCCGAGGCATGCGGTGTTATTGAGAAGATTTAAGGTTATTATTGAGAGGCAGGCTTGGGGTGACGCTTCAAGATGCACTCCGATATGACATCTGTATCAGATTGTGGAATATTAGTTATTCCACCCAGATCTGGTTATAGCGACTTTCACATATAAGACACAGATGGCATTTTTGAAATGTGGAAAAACTCGTTTACTGTGACATTTGACACCGGGGGCTAGAAATTTATACAACATATTGGAACTAGCATGCAATATAATATTAGTAATGCTTAAAAGCATAAAAACAACTAGATGAACTGCATTTCCTGTGAAAATGCAGTGTGAATGCAGAAAAACTTGCTGAAAAACTGCTAAACTTAGCTAAAAAAACATGCTGAAGTGTATCTGAAATGGAAGACCAAACTTACTTTAGCAGAATAAAGCAGAAAGAACACATGTTTGCTGAATTAGGCACATAAAGGCAAAAATTAGCACAAAAATTAGGAAAATGGCTAAAAACAGCTGAAATTAGCAAAAATAGTTGAAAAGACAGAAAAAGCTGAAACTACAAGAAGGAAGCTGAAAGAGCTGAACGCAGCTCTAAAAATGTGTAATTAGTTGAACATGCCAAAATGAGCATACAACAGCTAAATAGTAGCTGAAACAGCAGAAAAAGCTGAAACAAGCAGAAAAAAAAATCTGAAACGAGCATAACAAGCTGAAATCAGCATAAAGAAGTTAATTAGGCTGAAAGTATTTGAATTGAATTTGAATTCATTTGAATTGATAAAGCTCCTCGGATGAGAAGCGAAACGTCTTCTGTTACAAATAAAGTCCAGTTGATCTTGTATTGAATGCCTTTTTTGATTTATCATGTCCTGGACGACTGAGAATCTTCACCAGCATAGGCTGAAAGTAGCAGAAATTACTATGAATTTTTTTGAATTTATCTGAAAACAGCTGAAATTAGCTAAAAAATGCTAAAATGTACCTGAAAAGTTTAAACATGCTAAAATGTACCTGAAAAGTTTAAACATGCTTAAATTAGCAGAAAAAAAAAAGAACGAACGAGCACGTCACCCACTTTCAAACATTCAGACCCTGGGGGCAAAAGAGGATCAGAAATGTACCACGGGGCTCTTTGTCACGTGGACAAACTGGGATCAACTACCACCCTTCTACAAAGTAATTCCCAGTTAGAAGCAGTGGATCCAGATTTTAGTTTTTGTTTCCATCCAAAATCAACATTTCCATGAAATTAAAGTCGGTCTCCTCATGTTGAGCGTTCAGCAGCCTAATAAATGTGCATCACATCAACTTAATTCACGTTTGACAACTTAAAAGCCACCAGAGTTATACTTTGTATTCTAATACCCAAGACGTGCACTAAACTTTAATCAATCATCAAATCCATTAGCAAAAAAACATAAATGTATTTGTAGCAAGCAAGACCGTCAGCCTTTGTCACGTGTCCCACCAAGGACGCCTCTTTAGTTTTCTCTGCGTCTGCCGTCTTCTAATTTCTTTCTTGTCAGGCCTGATGAGATAAAGTGACGAGTGGTTAGAGATGGCTGTCAGGAGAAGACGAGGTCTTTCTTCTCTGTGCCTTTTGATGGCTATCAGGGGATGTGGCTGAAAGCATGGCTGTCACAGGAAGGGTCAATAGCTCTCACGCTGTGACAAAACCTCTTTTTGTTGTTTGACTGACACGGGCTCGCCAAGCACATCGCTGCTGTCAACCATCTAAATGTCTTAATGGGATTTTTAAACAGGGTCACATATTTCTGATAAATAACGCCATGCTTAAAAAGAAAGGACGCGTGTGATTCCCATCAAAGCAACAATGACGGGATCCAGGTGCCACTTCAGAGTTAACACCTGACATGAAAACACGTTGGACAACAAAAAATATAGTTATTGTGTGCATGTTCGCGAAGCGTTCACTCTTTTGTGATCCATTTTTCTTCTACGCGTTTTTCAGCGTGACTCTCGACCTGCAGTTTTCAAGCTATTTCAATAAATCATAAATCAAAATGTTCATGGTCATGTGTTCATTCAATTTGCACTACTGTACTCATATTTGCACTACCGTTTGTAATACATTCTGTCTATAGTCATACTACTGTTTACATCTACATTTACACAACTGCTGATATATATATATATATTTTTTTTTTTTACTACCCTTACTGCATGTCACTTTACCTCCATCAAAGACCTCATACATATACTGTGTACATAAACTTCATATGCTGCTTTGTCACTTTATTACAAATGTCAGAGTCAGAACCTTCATTTTATTTTATCCATATACTTTTTATACTTTTATACTACTATGCTAAACTCAGGACAGTATTACACTTTTATTATTTCATTTTATGCTTATGTTTATGTTTTAATGTTTAAATGGTTATTGCTGCACCGGAGGTCTGAGAGAAATGTAATTTCAATCCTGTGTATGTCCTGTACATATCACAGTTTTGACAATAAAGTTGACTTTTGACTTCAGCTTGTTCAGAACAATCCTGCTATGACTTTTGGTGAGACTTTAGCTTTTTGAAATATTTAGCCTTTTCCTGACATTTCTTTTTTCGGAAAATGAATTGAACTCATTTTACATCCAACTACAACATGTTGTGCGTCTAACTTCTTTCCGCTCATTTAAGCTCTTTTCGGCCTATTTATGCAAGTTTCAGCTTTTTCTTGTATTTCAGCTACTATGTTTTATGCTAATTTAAGCCTTTTCGGCTAATTCCACTTTTTTTTTTTTTTTTGCATTAAAATGAACTGTTTTCGGCCTAATTCAGCAAATATTTGCTCTATCCACTTCTTTCTTGTAATTCCAGCTTCTTTCTGCCCTTTCAGTCACTTTTCAGCTGTTTTTTGTTTGTTTGTTGCTAATTTCAGCTTTTTTCAGATACCCATTAATTTCCATTCTTTTGTGCTTTTTTTCTGCTTCCTTCAGCAAACTTGTGCAAAAATTTTGCTTTTTGCTTTGTTATGCTAATTTGAGCTCGTTCATCAATCTCAAGCTATATACTGTATCAGCATGTTTTAAGCTAATTTCAGCTGTTTTTCAGCAAGTTCTTCTGTAACAAGCATTCACACAGAATTTTTGCAGGAAATGCAGTCTCTCGAGTTCTGTCGTTTTCAATGTGTTTTACAAACATGTTCATCTTTGTTGGTCCCTTGATCACCTGAGGTCTGTTTTAATCACCATGATTGTTTATGTATTTTGCCCGTATATACCGGTAATTTTATTCTTAATGTATTCCTGATTGTCAAATGATGGACTGTTTTCTCCTCTGCTGAATTTTTTCAGCCGTCTGTCAGAACGATTCTCTGGCCTGATCCAAGGGATACTGCATGCCTTTGATATTCTTATCATACAATATTAGGTGTGTTTCTTGTAGGAATTCTAGCTTTTCTCAATTTGTTTGCCCAGTCTGATCTCTTTGTCTCTGCTTTGTTAAGAAGATGTAGTGTTGTTCACCACGGGGTGGGCTTCTACTTCAAAACACACGATGCTGTTAGGACTTGGCTCAGATGTAACCAATTGATGCCAGTAAAAATACTGTATGACAGCCTGCTCCTTGACCTGATGAGAAATAGACAGGGTGTTGTCCAGTATTTTATCTTTTTCATGCTCCGACTACATACTACCATAAGTAAACTTAGTTTCTTTCCTTTTTCGCAGTAATTTTATTTTAAATACTAGTCTGGAAAAATGCATTTGTAGCTATAAATATTTGTCATGGTTTGTGAAGGATATGGACCTGGGAATGCAGACTAACATGAGGAGTGCAAATAAAACGTCAGTTCTTTGATAAAAGAGAAGCAAAAAGGCTGGCATGGCATTAGACCGGTCACGATAAACAATAAATCAATTAATCATATGATAAATGAAAATTATCAACCTCATTTTCATTTATCAGCTTTACCGTTTCTTCGTGTCTCTCTCTTTCCACTGAAGACACTGGTTAACAAAAAGCTCAACTCTGGTGCTCTTCACTGACCCCTCCCTTTCTCTTTAAAATCCGTTGCAACTGTCCAAAATCGCGTTTTTGATCATTAAACGCAGCCAAGCTGAGAAGCTAAGCTAACAGGGGGAAAAAAACTCCAAAATTCACAGTTGAAACCCGGGCCTTTGTATAAAAAGTTGTTGTTTTTTTCTGCAAAAAGAAGCTGAGAACTTGTTTACAGATTTTTTTATTAAAAGCTTTGTGGGGAAAAATGCTAAAGAGCTCAAACCACACTGAGTGTCCACCATTTTGAGAACCGAAAACAAAGAAGGAGCGACAGCCAATGTCATGTCAAGGGGCCTCCCTCCAATTTTTATTAAAGAGACACACTGCTCTCTTCCTCACTATCCATCCTTCAGTTCAAACAGTCTTATACTGCCACCTGGTAGTCAAAAATGTAAACAAATTAACCAACATTTCTTCATAAATTTGACAACAATCACTAATTATTGTCAAATTCCAAACAACATTATCCCACCGCTGCCACATGTATTTGGATTGATCCAAGATGGCGCCCATAAGCATGGCTGCGTGTCCACCTCTCCTGTGGGTGTTTGGAATTTTTGTGTTTTGTTCGTTCTTCATTGGAGACATAAGTACACTGCTGGTTTATGATCGGAAGCAGCTTCTGGATTTACGGTTTGCTGCCGCGGATGTCGCTGATTCGGGCCAGTATGAGCGTACTTCGGGGAGGCCCCCTCTGCCCCCGTTGCTCGGAGACGAGTTGCCCGTTTACCTCCGCTGCTCTTCGCACCAGCCTGCACGGAGAAATCGATCGACTCGGAGGAAGAAACGCGGCTGTCGAGCTGGCCGGCTGGTGAAGCTCAGAGCCCGGCGTTCTGCCTCGCTGTCTTCAGCTGATGGTCTCGATTCTCATCGCCAGTCTCCCGCGTGCACGGACCAGGAAAACAACGGGGATCTCCGGCCGGAGCAGCTCTCTGTGGGCAGCGAGCCGCGGATGCGCGCTCCCCCACCAGCTGTTAGCACATCAGCTGCTAGCAGCCCATCAGCGGCTAGCTCGGATATCATCAAATTCTGTGTTGTCAACGCCCGATCTGTTTGCAACAAAACGTTCATCCTCAGGGATTACTTTGAAGAGCACGACTTGGACTTTTTCTGCATCACAGAATCGTGGATGTCGTCGGGTGAGTCCTGCGCGCTGACGGAAATAATACCACCAAACTGTTTGTTTTTTAACGACCCGCGACCATCAGGTCGTGGCGGTGGGTTATTAACTATCTTCAAATCAACTTTTGACTGTAAACAACTGTCCATTCCAGTCTCCTGCTCTAGCTTTGAGCTGACTGTGTTTGAACTCGGACATTCACCTGTAACTTTGTGTGCTCTTGTCTACCGGCCGCCTCGTTCTAAGAACTTCATCAGCGAGTTTTCTGATTTCTTGGCTGAAATTACAGCTAAATATTCTCGGGTCGTCATTTCAGGCGACTTCAACTTGCACGTGTGTTGTCCTGAGAAGCCCATGGTTAAGGACTTTTTAGATTTATTGGACTCATTTAATTTAACTCAACACGTGAACTCTCCCACGCAGCAGCGTGGACATTTGTTGGACCTTGTTTTAACATGTGATGTGACCGTTTCAAACCTTGAAATAGGAGACAATGTATTCTCAGATCATAGGCCAGTGAATTTTCAGTTTACCATCCCCCATGTTACCCCTAAAACATGCATTCCTGCACGTAAAGGCAGGAATGTTAACCATTTAACTGCCGCACGTTTCACTGAGGTTTACAACAATGACATGTTAATTCAGCCCCCGGGGTTCCTCTCCAGCACTGAGGAGCTGACAAACCAGTTTGACTCTGTTTGTTTAAAGGCTTTGGATCAAGTAGCGCCTATTAAACTGAGAAGACCAAAACTCAGGGCCGAACCGTGGCTGAATGACACGACCAGAGCGGCCAGGCAGCAATGCCGAAAGGTGGAGAGGAAGTGGAAAAAAGACAGTCTGCAGGTCTCTTTTGAGATGGTAAAAGAGAGCTGGCGCCGATATCAGAAAGCAGTGAAAACTGCTAAATCACAATACTTCTCTGATATCATTGCTGCAAACTCTCGTAACCCTCGAGTTCTGTTCTCCACCCTAAACTCTGTTCTCCACCTCACTGAACAATCACCCATGGAAGCCTCGACTGAGCTGTGCGAGAACTTCCAACATTTCTTTTTAGATAAAATCGCAACCACCAGGGCTCTCATTTCTCCTCCATCTCACGATCCATCCATCCCACCTCAATCTGTTGCTGTGTTTGACCATTTTGAACCAGTCTCTCTGTCCTCTCTAGAGCAGGTCATGTGCAGCCTGAAACCATCTGGCTCCCCCTTCGATGTGGTCCCCCCTCGGCTTCTAAAGGAGGTTTTTCACACTCTAGGTCCCTCCATTCTCTCGATTGTAAATAGCAGTCTATCCTCGGGTGTGGTGCCAAAATCATTAAAACATGCTGCTGTTCAACCCCTCCTGAAAAAACCAAACCTCGACCCGTCAGTATTATCCAATTTCAGGCCTGTCTCCAGACTCCCATTTGTTTCTAAACTTCTAGAGAAAATAGTTGAGTCCCAACTAAAGTGCTTCCTGGAGGATCACGCTATCCCCGAGCTATTCCAGTCTGGCTTCAAATCCCTCCACAGCACTGAGACTGCCCTACTGAAGGTTTTTAACGACATCTTTCTATCCACAGATACTGGTGACTCTGTGCTGCTTGTCCTATTGGACCTCACATCCGCTTTCGACACCATCGACCATGAGATCCTCATTGCTAGGTTGGAGCAGTGGGTGGGCATCTCAGGATCAGCCCTAAACTGGTTCAGATCCTACCTCTCTGACAGGTCTTTTTGTGTGTCCATCAATGATTTTACTTCTGCAGTGGCGGCTCTTAAATGGGGGGTTCCGCAGGGGTCCATCCTGGGTCCTCTCTTGTTCTCCTTATACCTGCTGCCACTCGGTGCTATTTTCCGGAAACACAATATACCTTTCCACTTCTACGCTGATGACTGTCAAATCTACTTCCCCCTAAGACAAAATGGTACAGGCTCTATTCAACCTCTGCTCGACTGCCTGGCTGACATCAGGGACTGGATGGCTTTAAATTTCTTAAGCTTCAATGATAAGAAGTCTGAAGCCATATTGTTCCTTCCCAATGACACAACCTCAAACCACTGCATTGACCTGTCTGCTCTACCCCTGTCCGAAAAACAAAAAGTCAAAAATCTGGGAGTGATAATGGATCCTTCCATGAAACTCAACAGTCATGTAAACATGATCGTCAAATCCTGTTTTTTCCAGCTGAGGCGTCTGTCTAAGCTGAAGCCCATATTATCCAAAAAGCACCTGGAGACAGTGATTCACGCATTCATTACATCTAGGCTTGATTACTGCAATTCACTTCTGTTTGGCGTCAGTCAAGCCACCATTGCACGATTACAACTGGTTCAGAACGCAGCTGCCC